>SHCU01000515.1:47387-60188 GCA_004307685.1 Ceratina australensis | reverse complement strand
CGCGAATATTCAGCGTACCATATTTTTTTTTGCTAAAGAGATTAGGCAGGCGATTGATTAAACAATTCAATTGTTTATTAAACTTTTGTCATTCGAAATATATTCGCCGTAAGCTACGCTTGTGTTTCAATCTGACTCCGGTTTTCTTAATTTATTCGCTAAGATTCAACATAATTCAATTTTTTAATAATTTAATGATTCAATGGCTAAAAGCCGATTAATAGGCTATCGGTCGATAAGCGTTGGCAATCGAAAAGCCGATTAGGCTAGCGGTCAATAAAGTGTTAACAATCTTGAGCCACGGGGAACAAGTAGGGAATAAAAAATGTTTCTGTTCCCGTTGAAAATGATCGGGTCCCGGTGAATGTAGGACGACTCGATCCTCGAGCATTACATGGAAACGGTTTCAATGTCGGACGAAATTCGCCTGGCGGTTAAGCCGGTCAGGTCACGATTAAAAGCTCGAAGCTTCGTACGCGACGTTCATTTGCATATAGGAAACTGCGTATAAATTCTGCGGTTTATACCGCGTCAGAAGCAATAGCGCGCGCGGCTAGCCGTTTGGCAGCGGGCGTTAACGCGCTACCCAAAACGGTTACGTACGATTGAACCTATCTATAACTGATGCGGAATTCTCTTTTTTTTTTCTCTCTCGATCGCTTTTCCCTCCGAACGCTTCGAGACAAGTTATTGTGGATATTTCGTCGAACTTCCAGAAATTTCCCTGTTAGGAGACTTCGTGTTTAAACGAACTTGGAAATCGATACGCGAAGCTCTACTCAATATGTTGCTAAACGAATTTGTCAAATGAAATTTCTAATGAGTGTCGTTGCATTTTTTTCAAATATATTTCCCATAACCTTCGTTATTATTGGAACGCAATTTTAAAAAGCACGAACAAGCACGTAGATTCGATGTAGTAATATAGCGGAGGTTAATCGTATTTGAATTTAATCAGATAGTCAACTGGCTTATGAAAAGGCTTTTTGTGAAGTTCGAGCGAAAGTTCCGAACGTAATTTGACGTCATGAATATTTTGTATCACGAGGCCGTTGAGCAGGAAGATTCTTAAGTCGAGTTCAGTGAACGTGCTCGACGGTGCATCGCGGCATATACGTTGGGTATCCGGCACGATGTAAATGTTTGTACGTAATATACAGCGAGGCGAACGATTCGATGCATGTCAAGAGAGCATCTCGATGCCCGTGCGTTTATTCAAGTAGAAACGAAACCTATTGCTACTCCATGTATTTTTATTCTCCAACTCAGTTGGCCATGTGTCTCGCGCCAAAGATTTCCCTGATACTAACAGCGGATAATATATTTTAACCGATTCGCTAAAATAAGTTGCGAGTCGTCAGTCACCTTCAAGTGGCGAAAGTTAACAATTTTTGTATTTGGTTGTCCCATAAATTTCTTCCTAATTTTCGAAACGATATTAATATACGGTCCGCGAGAAGCTCGTGGGATAATCGAATACGCGCAATCACAATTTCTTTTGTCACTTTATTCACATATCGGTTTCAATTGTTTGAAATTAACCCTTTGGGTTACGGATTTATTTGAGAAAATATTTGCACGTGGAACGGATATAATCTTTGATTTGACGTCTTAAACACGTCATCCGCTCCTAGGGGAAAAAAGTGAATTACGTGCCTCAGACGTCAAATATACCCAAGGGGTTAATTGATTTTAATCATTTCTTAGGTTTTTTAAATGATTTAGGTTGTTTAAGTGATGTGTATTTTCAATATCTGCTCTATTTTACCTTTTATCGCAAATGTAACTAGTTGCCTCCGTAGATTTCTGACGACGACGAAAGGTGACTATAGAGCACATATTGAAAATTTATTTTTTTGCCTGCTGACATTTCCATTTGAAAAACCTAAAAATGCATTGAAATTAATTAATTTCAAATGTAGACATTTAAGGTATATATTGTAAGGATGACCCCTTGAACTTAAGGCGGCACTGCCGCCTTACGTTCAAGTAACCATAGGAACTGCGAATCTGTTAAATATAAGAACGTCGGAATGTTGAGCGTCGGCCGAAAAAGACGCGGCTTGCGTGCAGTTGGTCATTGGAAAGCGTTTTGTCTCACGCGTATGTCTGAATTAAATAAATTCCATCAGTTCTTTATAAATTGTATTAATTGAACGTCCTTCGAACTCAAAGTAGGAGAAACCCCTCCTACACAAACAACTGGATCAGACAGGTGTGTAAAGCAACAAAAGAATTATCCCATAAGTTTCTTCCGGATCGTATATTAACCCTTTGACTACTGTTGACGCCTATTGGCGTCCGACACATGTTAGTTTCCCGGTACTGTTGACGCCAATCGGCGTCTAAATAAAATATGGAAAAATTTCGCCGTACCCAGTGGACGTCGAGTGAATTCGTACCGTACCGTACGGCCAATGCATGCCAAAGTCTGCCGTAGTCAAAGGGTTACTTTCGTGTCAAAAATTGGGAAGAAACTTATGGGACAACTTAATACCATGGGAAAATGCCACGTTCTAATTTGATGTTCATTCGGAGCTAAAAGCGAAAGAACTCGTTCCCTTTCGCGGCTGTTGCCGGTGAAACTTTCGTGAAAAACTTCGGGCCACGCGAGGCATGAACCCTTGGCCCGAGCCCTTCACGGTTAGCACGGTACGTACCGCTGGATCCTTACATGCGAAATCGTTGCTGGTGATCAATGGGCGGCGCGCACCGCCACCAACACCGCTGCCAGAAGATTGAGGCTGATGGGCAGAATAGGCGGCGATGCTTGGCCACGGCATTCAACGAGGCTAACTCTATCCGGGCAAATTACATTTCTATCCCGGTACGTGATAGGTGCAGCAAACATGCCTGTCAACGTCCGACCGAGTTTCACTCTGATTAGTTACACTCGACGCGGATTATATTTCCAAAGGCAATTAATTAAGCAACTTCCGGTCGCCTTAACGAAAAAACGTTACTTCTGACCAACCGCACGGTTGCCCCACTTTCCATCAACGCGAACTTTCCAATATTCTACACGTCACTTTTAGACTTCTATTACTATGGAGGGATCAGTAATGAGTGCCAGCCTTATGGGACCTTGCGGCGGAAAAAAACACGGTAGGAATCTGTACACAGGCGTTAACAGATCATAGAAAGAGATGCTAGAGCGCACTATAGTAGAGATACGTATGAATGTATCGTAAATGTAGATAAATTCTGATTAATAAACGAATAAAAATATGTGCCAAAATTATGCTGTGAGATTTCAGAGATCTGTTTTACGGTGCCAGATCCCCTCAAGCCCTTTTGCCTGCCAATCTTTACTAATCTCTCCTCGGTGCTATTATACGTCTGATCAATCATACACTTATACTACTTACTTCTTTATTATTAGGTCATTAAGTATGAAACGTCCGATTTGAGACTGAAAGTTTGGTTTATTATATCTCGGGCAAGAAATAATATAATTAATCAAAATATGCACCTGAGCTATCAATATAGTGTTGCCATTTTAACGATAGCTTAAACGATGGATTTGCTTCCACTACAGCTTTCAGTTGGTCGTCATCCATCTGTGATAGGAGATATCTGGTATCAAACTTGAGGCTCTAGGTAATCGGACACTTCATACTTAATAACCAAATATGTGTAAATACCCTTATTTCGAGCCTGCCTCGACAGACCGTTGAAAAAAGAGTGCATCTGAAAGCCAGATGGCATACCTTCCCAATGCAAAAAAAAAATAAAAGACGACCGAAATGAAATATTGGAGATGTCTGGTAGCAAACTTGAGGCTTTAGGTAATCGGACACTTCATACTTAATAACCAAATATGTGTAAATACCCTTATTTCGAGCCTGCCTCGACAGACCGTTGAAAAAAGAGTGCATCTGAAAGCCAGATGGCATACCTTCCCAATGCAAAAAAAAAATAAAAGACGATCGAAATGAAATATTGGAGATGTCTGGTAGCAAACTTGAGGCTTTAGGTAATCGGACACTTCATACTTAATAACCAAATATGTGTAAATACCCTTATTTCGAGCCTGCCTCGACAGACCGTTGAAAAAAGAGTGCATCTGAAAGCCAGATGGCATACCTTCCCAATGCAAAAAAAAATAAAAGACGACCGAAATGAAATATTGGAGATGTCTGGTAGCAAACTTGAGGCTTTAGGTAATCGGACACTTCATACTGAATGACCTAATGTGTAAATACTCTTATTTCGCACCTGTTTCACCTTCACGCGAATTGATATACCGTCAACCCAGTCGTACAGCTATACTACTTGATTCTTCGAACTCTCCCTCCGAAAAGAAAGTTACACAAAGAATTTTAAATACGTCACCGTAGACCCGTCAAGTTTTCCCGCGTCGAACTACCGTTTCGACTGCTATTCGCGACGCAACGTTCCCACGATTTAGAGCGTGCATATACAAATGGCGACGTGACGCGGTTGTATCTGACCAATCGATGGTTTTTAACCTGAAGCTACCTGCGCGAACCGTGTCAGTCGTAAGCTCCGGTCGGAAACTAATGGGGCCCCGGCGTTGTAGCTACGGATATGATGACGAGTAAATAACGGAAGAATGGATGTCGCCCGTGATAAACTTGACCCGGCTGGCCAGCGGTGAACCGAGCCGGCTATATACGAGCTGTCAGCTCGCGTTACGCGTTTACATCGATGCGCTCGGCCCCCGGTGGAAATATTTCACGATAACCCGGATCGGCTCGGGCATGGTATCATTTAATTTCCCGCGAGATGCGCAAACATTTTGTTCCGTTTGCCGCGCGTTAATTACGGACCCGTCAGGCTCTACCGACGCGCCGTTACACATGCCAGATACGCGGTTTAGAATGGATTCAATTTTGTAACTAATGATAAGCCTGATACGGGTTTTCGCGCGTAACACACTGCTCCAGGATCAATTACGAAAAGTAGAGAAAAAAGAAAAAAAAGACAGCTACTCACCCAATCGCGTTTCTCTCGCTGAGGCGTTTTGTTGTTATCCCACCGCCTGGTCACACATCCGATCGACCCAGGATCGTTCGAACTCTCATCGTCACGGTAATAACGTCAATGATGATGATGTCCTTCCGCATATTCCCTTTTTTTACGAACGATAAACCTTCGCGCGATCTAAACGTCCACCGGCACGAGGTCACACGTGATCGACGCGACGCTTCTGGATCGCGTCCAGCGGAGAGGAGGTGTACGCGTCGCGACGCAGCCACGCCGAGCTGACCCGTTGCATGGGGTGGTAAGGGCGCGCGCGACCGATGTTTTACGAGGGTGTCCGGGTGCAGGCGAAAACGAAAACGAAACCGCAGGGTTGGGAGCGACGTTACGCACGCGGTGGCCAGTCGCAGACTGAACTCGCGATCCGCGAGTAGCATCGATTTCGATGGAGGGGGAAGGGACTACGTAGGGTAGGGAGAGAGGGTGGTTCGGCGAGGGCGTCGCGGAGCACACGGGGCAGAGGAGCCGGCGACGGGGTGGGCAGGAGTACACGACGAGAGGAGCAGTCAACCTAAACGCGTGTCTAACGGCCTCGCTGGACGAGAGCTTATTTTGCTCGTGAGAGCCGCTCGAGAATGCGCGCGGGGTGGGAGGGTAGCTGCTGGTAGGCGCGAGGCTCGTTCTACGAATGCCCGGATCACGTACGGACCCGAACGGTGTATGTGACTTACTTGAACCCTCGCCCACCCATTGAGCCAGCAAACTGCTTACGCGCAAAGACACTTGCAATTAAACGTTGTACAGCTTCGGACAATTATTCTGAACCCGCTACTGCTTATGTGTCAGTTCCCTAGCGGGACAATATTCACTAGTACTAAGGAATCTATTCGTTTATGTTTCATTGCTCCGGCGTATGATGATGCTGCCAATGCTTAAGCCTGGAGACACGAGGACGAAGCTGATAACTCATCAATTCTTACGAGATAGAAAGATATTGCGCAATATACAAATATATTAAGGTGCTTACAATCCCAAACTGTGAGGAATATTTTATAGTAGCAGCTGCCAGTACGTTGTGCAGTTTCGGACAATTATTCTGGACCCACTACTGCTTATGTGTGAGTTCCCTATTGAGACAATATTCACAAGTAGTAAGAAATCTATTGGTTTCAGTTTCAATGCTCTTGCATATGATGATTAGGCCTGGAGCATTGAAACATAAACGAATAGATTTCTTACTACTTGCGAATATTGTCTCGCTACGGAACTCACACGTAAGCAGTAGCAGGTTCACTATAATTGTCCGGAGCTGTACATGATTCATATTTGTTTCTGTTGTCAGAAGATCAGACAGGGTTACCAATCTTTTTTTCCTTTTTAACATAGAGGAAAATCATGGAACTCTTTGGCACTCTATGTGTACAGCTTCGGACAATTATTCTGAATCCTGACATCCTGAAAGAATTGATGAGTTATCAGCTTCTTCCTCGTGTCTCCAGGCTTAAGCATTGACAGCATCATCATATGCCGGAGCATTGAAACATAAACGAATAGGTTTCTTACTACTTGTGAATACTGTCTCGCTAGGGAACTCACACATAAGCAGCAATGGGCGCAAAATAATAAGCTGTACGCGCAGGATGTATCTTTGTGTACACCTGCGTAAAGACTTGTCTTCGATCACTCTGATGTATCGCTATTATACTTACACAATTATCTTTCAACCTGGACTAGCTACGGACTCCATTAGCCCGATGTAAAAAAATCTCGTGTTCTTAACGATAAGGAAGTAGTACACTAGTCAGTAAGAATAGTATACTTTGATCAAGCATTGTGTTTCATGATTTATACATGAAAATTGAACGCTCGCAAATGATTTTGTAATGACATAAATTTGTACGACGGGCAGCAGCACTACCTCGGTGAACCATTTCGGGACGGGCCGGTTTTGCAGCTGATGGCGTGATTATTTTGTTTTACGCCTGGACGTTCTCGGGACGTTTGATTGGCGTGCCGCGCGGGCTAATGGGAACGGATCAATTACGATGACTGTGAAATAGACGGCGGGATAGTTTTATTATCGATATGCCGAAAATTGCGAGTCAACGTTGAGATCGTTGAGCACGTTTTATTTATACGATCGTAGATGTTGTCCTTATTGCCAGCTAATTGGAAATTCAATTGAATCCTTCCAGCAAGATACAGTTTTTATTTTCGACGTGAAAATAAACGCTCCCTTTTCCGTCTCCTTCACTTCCTTATTGACGATTCTCAAACAGGCGATACAATCCCAATGGGGTTACACACACAATAAATACGTTACACGTTTCAATTTTAGATTTCTGTACTTAATCTCCCATTTCCGTTCGCGCACAACGAATCAGTTTTATTCCCAGGACCAAGACATGATTTTAATCGTACTCTCGACTTGTCGATTAATCCGTTCATGCATAATTCCCGTCGCGATTATTTTTGTACTTTAATTTCCGCGTGTCCTCGACGAAATCGTGGATTGATCGAGCCGGGGCACGCGTACCGTTTGAATGGTCCGCTAATGCTAGGGTTCGTCGGTCGGCAATTGTGGATCGGAGCACGTCGCCGACGATAATCGTCGATCAAGGATGGATTCAGCGTCACGCGTGGCCGACAAAGGCAAACAGCGGTTGTCCGTGATTCGTCGACCCGTTTGCCAACGTCATTACATGATCCCACCGCGGGACTACCGGCTGATCATCTTGCGGATTCAACTTATTTACGAAAATCACATTTATTCATCGAACATCTTGTTACCATCCTGATTATATTGTTACTAATAAGGAATGCTCACCAGGCGTCGATCTACTTGATCGCGGAAGGGATGCCAGGTGATGCGTGAAGGTAACGTATAAGTAGAAGGAAAGTAATGAGTCGTTAGCCGGTAACCGTTAGCCGTTAATCGCTAATCATCGATAGCTAATCATTAGTCGTCATCGAGAGCCGTCGGCATTTATTAAGTTAATCGAAGGAATCGCCGGCCTATTGTATTAGGTCAGGCATGGCCAACTAACTTGGCCCCATTCTATGCGTCCTCCCCACTTCTCATGTCGCACATTGTGAACCTTATGGGCCGCAGGCCCCACCACGGGCTCAAGATCGTGTCTCCGCGAGACACCGTTGGCCATGCCCATATTAGGTCATTAAGTATGGAGTGTCCGATTACCTAAAGCCTCAAGTCAGAGATGAAAAGGGAGATTGCTTTTGGCTTCGTTCGAAATATGCCTGGTTACACCAGCGCCTCTAGTGTCAAGGTACATTTTTCAAGGAGAAATGCAGTAGGAGAAGGGGAAAGTGTGTCTTATTCAGCGTGCACATTTTCTGAGAAGAGCCAGGCACGCTTTCTCCCTCTCCTGCTGCATTTCCCCTCGAAAAATGTGCCTTGACACTAGAGGCGCTAGTGTAATACTCGTCAACCCAAACCTAGGAGTAGCCCCAAGCCTAATTCAAGCCTGACTAAAACTAGACACATCTTAAGGCCCTTTCCCACATACCCTAACGGACATAACGTTACTTATGTTCTATTTGACCTGAAACTTGAGCTAAAGCAATAAAAGAAGGTCTCCAACCTTCGCAGCAGGCGGTTCCCCTCGAAAAATGTGCCTTGACAGTAGTGTAGTCAGGCATATTTCGAACAAAGCCTTTCTCCTTTAAGCCGATCTCCCTTTTTATCTCTGGTCTCCGCGAGACACCGTTGGCCATGCCCGTATTAGGTCATTAAGTATGAAATGTCCGATTACCTAAAGCCTCAAGTTTGCGTCGCTTCTGCGATCGAGTAGATCGACGCCTGGTAAGCATTACGTATAACTTGCTACTAACTGCAATCAGGAATCAGGTAACAAGGATGTTTGGTGTTTCCATCAGATGTTTAAAATATCTCGGACAGAAATGGGACACGTGACGGGAGAAATAGGAATTTTCAGGTGAAAATTTATCAAGGGGGAAACAGAAGCGATGTTCTAAGAAATAGATTCAAGATATAACGTGACATGGTTAATGTAAGGGAGAGTCGAATTTCTCGATCGCATTGCGGCTCGAGTTTCGATTCGTTCGGTGGACAGCCGCTCTAATTGGGATATTCGACTCGGCCATGAATTCCCGGTTACCAGGTACCGAAATAACTTAAGCATCGCCAATTAGGCGTGCATCTTCGAGCGAATAGAATTTAAACGAATATCTTCGTGCCAGCTCGAGTGGACTTAGCTACCTTTCCAACGTGGAGTCCATCGGGGACCGATCGATCTTGTTTTCTTAGCTAAATGGTAACGAGAAACGACGGCGAAGAAATTTCCGTGGAGGAGCTAGCAATTATACTCGGGACACCCGTCGCCCCACGCTATTTCCATTACAATCGGGTACGTCGCTGAGCAAACGAACGACGTTTGGCGGGAAATTGGAAAATTGTCTCGCGTCGATATGCATCTATCGACGTCTACCGGGATTGTATCGCAAACAATCCGGCGTCGATCGTTTCCTTTCGCCTGACAAAACGACGCGGGCGCCTATCGATCCGGGTGAATAAATACAATTAACCGGAACACTTGCCGATTAGATTGTTATATTAAACAATAAAATGTACAAATAAAATAATCGCTTCTATGGAACTGTAATAGAATACAAGCCTAGTTTAAGTAAAAATAGTGGCTATTTTATTTGGAGTTTTATCGTTTAACTCTTTGAAGCACAGGATTTTAGATAAAAAATAGACCCATGTTGCACAGGAATTTTACCGGGTTTTAAATTAAACAAAATTGATATATTTTTATTAATGAAGGTATAGAATCATGTAAAAACATAACAAAATAGTAATAGTTAATGCTTCCAACACTAGGAATACATTACCAACTGCTTCACGTGAATAAGACGAAATACAAATGCAACTACTGCAAGATTTCGAGGTGGGACTAAAAATGTCCTACCGTGCCATGAAATACATCAAAAAGGTGGGACACTTTTAATTCCACCGTGCTCCAAAGGGTTAATAGAACACAATTTTGAAACCCCTCGACGTTTGATTACCGAGTTGGCCCCGAAACAATACGGGCCGATATCTTCGTGTTACGCGTAGTTTCTGACAATCCAGCGTTACGTCAGCAAGCTGCGAATAAACAGTCAACAACCGCGCGATTCCCGGAAGTGCTTTCATCAAGTCGCTTAAACAACGCGAATCCCAGCGGCGCATAAATTCGCGGTTTTATCGGAGTCGCGCGTGCACACCATCTTCGATACCCGGTCACGCATTATCACGGTTAAATTCATTAAAGTGGCCCGTGGGAACCGGTGACCAAGGACCGAGCGACGGCAGCCGGGATTTTTGGTAAAAACTGGAGGCCGGGCCAGTTCCAATTAAGCTCGCCGGGTAGACAAATATTAGGCGCCGTCCGAGCGGCGACGGCGCGACGTATTAAATATTCGTCGCGTAACGCCTGGGTAGATACCTCGTTAGGCACATTGTGAAAAGGGTTGCACCGGCCTCGGCGCGTTACACGGGATTGAAACGAGTCGTAGAATATCCATAATAAACGACGCATTCATTATTTTAATCGGTCGGTTAATTGCGGCCGGGGATTCCGTGAAAATTGCTCGATATTCCGATTCCTTAATCGGGAATCATTACGAATAATAATCGCAATTAATCACAAATGGACTCGGTAAAACCGCTAACCGCATCGACTCGCGGCCGACTTGCCGGGACAAAGGGGAACGTCTTGAAGACGTTCGAGGTTCTCGTGATATAATTAGCAACCGGACAAAGGAATATCTTAAATGAGAACCGTGATTGATTATCATTTGAAGATCGCTTAGCTCACTAGGTACGCGGGTTAAAAGCTAAATAGCGTTCATTATTTCAAGTGATACAGCCCCGATCCCGTCACCCTTTATCCACCCTCGCGCCTTTGTTTCCGGCCGTTCGATCGCCCGGGAAGGACCTCCGCTAGTTGAAAACTTCCGCCGAAGGACAACCTCATCGTCTCGCGATTATCGCGTCAACGTTATCTCCCGAGGGACGCGTCTTAATTATTTCTCAGGGAAAATAGACTCCAAACTCGTCGACGGTGGAACAATATTTAACCTATACCTATAATATATATATATAATTTAACTCTCTAACCTACAAATCTAAAAACCATAAGTCTAACCCTATAACCTATAAGTTAACCCTCTATGGGTCCATGTAACTTTCAGGTGACATTCTAATTTATCATTATTTTACCAATTTTTGTACACAGAAATGTAAACATTATAAGCCATTGTTACCTGAAAGTTACACAGTGAATATATTGCAGTAAAATTATTTAACCCTTTGACTACTGTTCACGCCTATTGGCGTCCAGATCGAATTTCGTCTGTTTCGCCAGTTTTAACACTATTCCTACCGGGAATAGCGTTTAACACTACTTCTACCATTTAAAAACGGTCATTTGACCCGGTCCTGGTAGGAATAGTGTTAATATACTTCCTTAGAAATGGATATCCAACGAAAAATTTCGTCGTACCTATACAGCCAGTGCGTGCTAAAGTTTGCCGTAGCCAAAGGGTTAATTTGTTGTTCATTTGCATATGTAAGTTTATAATTGCTGATTTTTCGTTCCCTTAACACTAAACCTCAGTCGAATGACCCTTCTTAAATTCCTCAATAAAAATAAAGTGCAAATGGTTTTATTGTATTGTTAAAATTGTAACTAATTGTAACTAATAATTGTATATGTGCTGAATAATTATATATACTGAATTATTCTGAATTATATTATACTGAATTATATATACTGAATTATATACTGAATAATTATATGTGTAATAATAATTGTAACTAATACCAGTGTCAATATTAAATAGCATTCAAGTGTAAATAATCTCGATATAGTATAGTCGTGTGTAAAATGTGTCGGTAGATTTAGCGGTAATTTCTTGCCCTTAAAACGAAAATTCGGCCCATAGAGGGTTCAAACAAATCGCACGCGTGATCGTTTCTTTACGAACGTAAAGAATCTGTGGTTCGGTGACCGTTGATACGACATGTTCGTCGAGCGCTTCTAGGACTCGTTGGTGTATCGCGTTGCGGATATTTTTACCGTCACGGTGCCGCTCGTTTCGTGTCGCTGAAAATTATGTCATCGTTATAAATACCGTGTGTGCATTTTACCCCGATACGCTGCTCGATACCGTGGTGCCCGGCGGCTTAATGACGCGTGGTCTCTCCTTAATGATGCGGTGTTGTGTTCCCCGGTAATGTAGCGAAGACGGAGAAGGCCAGACCTATTGTGTGCCCGCGGAGTAATTGATCGTAGAAGCATGCTGTTACGGGAGCACGTGCGATCGTAGGTAGGTCAGTGGCTTGATCAATATGCAACAAGACCGAGAATTTGTCTCGTCGAAAGTTCCACCCCCTCTCTCCCTGTCAACCGTTTTACAGTATCGTTTTCCCATCAATTTATTCATCGATACGCTCGACGTCGCCGAAGGATTATTTGATGCTTTATTGAACCCCGAAAACAATTCGTCGGCACACGTGACAGGTACGAATCGTTATTCGGTTTGAATTAAAGCGTGGGCAAAATATTGGGCATGGAAATCGTGAAACTCGGTATACAAAATGATAATCGCAATTCACTCGTCAACGAGATAATTTATGAAGATGCAACGGAATAATGATTTAACCCTTTTCAATCGAGGGAGTGACGGTCGTCATCTGTTTTATAAAATAATTGTTACCGCTTCAATATATTGATTGAATTAAACTTAATCATTATAAAATTTATATGTAAATTAATTTAAGAAATGCAGAGAGAAGAAGTTATTAACGCTTTGACAGCTGAATAC
>SHCU01000514.1:21449-82670 GCA_004307685.1 Ceratina australensis | reverse complement strand
CAAAGATAACAGCATCGCTGAAGAGAAAATGAAAATATGGCGAGACTCTTACGAATCTTTGAACAAGTTACTGGAGGGTAAGAAATGGCTGGCCGGTGATTCTTTTACCCTCGCTGATATCAGTTGCGTGACTACCGCATCGACTTCCGCTGTAAGCTTGTTTATTTCAAATAAAGCTAATGAATTTAAACTTCTGGTATTGGAATACATTTATTTAAATCGATTTTCAGGTTCTAGTGAATATGGAAGATTTTCCGAACGTGAAAGCTTGGTTGCAGAGATGCGAAGCGGAACTTCCCGGATACAAAGAATGCAATGTACCAGGCCGTGATAAATTGTTTGCGTATGTCCGTAAACTCCTGGGCTAAACGTTCTTGTATATTTGTTACATTTGATTATATTATATTTTATAAAGTTTAATACCAGACATGTCTCGATTAATATTAACTCATCATTCCTAACTTATCTCCGCTCGTCAAAAGTACCATAAACAATTGTTAAACAAAATTAAGATGAACTATTTATTGCTCGCTGAATGCGCAGTAGCAATTCAGAGAAGATAACGCTGTCGATGGACTTTTGTCAACAAGCGTGCGTATCGTTCGCCGGACACGATGCTTCCCGGAAGGGTTGATAATTCGCACACTGATTAGCAATCATTCTATCATCTTCTTCTTTGTCCTTTCTGGTTTCATCTGAACCTCCTACTTCTCTAAATCGGTAAACGTCGAAAATTCTAAGGAAACAACAATTTCGAAGGATAAGACTGCCATTTTCGATTATCAATATACCATCTAATGTTTTGCATCACTTCAAATCATTATGAAACTAGAACAAAGCGTGGCATTTATTTTGAATACACTTGTACTGTGAATCTAACTTGCAAACGTTTAATCAAAATCTGCTATACTCGACAACGTATCGTGCCTCGTTGTTTCTGTCATATTCGATTGCGGTTTGGGGCAAGAATTTATTTCAGAGTTCCAGACCGCAAACGCATCTGCTGTTACGTGTATACCGCGCAAACGAATTGGAAAACCGTGAAGGCTGATTTAATCGGTAATTAAGGAAAATGCACGGTCTATTATGCGTCGGTACCTGCCGGGTCGAAACAGTGTTAATAACAGATCCCGCGTAATTCAACGCATGACAGTTAACATTGAACCCGTTGCTGGAACAGAGTACAAGCTTTTCTTATCCCCGTTTTTTGCTACTTCATTAAGATTGTCTCTGTCTCTCTCTACTACGCGCGAGCACCTTCATCATGGAATACCGCGTGTACGTAAGTTTTGCTGCAATTTGTGAGAATTAATGCCTTGGATCTTCCGGCGATTTTCTTGCTTAACACCGCTTTAATACATTTTCACTTATCCCAGACTACTCGGTATGTGGAACAACGAAAGCCGTTTCGCGGGTGCACGCAAATCTACTCTTACTCGAGAATTAGGTGTTAATTGACGTCTCTTGAAGATCGAGGTCACCCTGCGTGAAACAGAAAGTTTCAATCGAACGGAAATCTATTTTTACGCTTATTATCAATAATTTATTGTTAAACGAAATCAAATATTCTATGAGATAATATTTACAAGTTATCTCGTGTTTTGCGATTTGCATTTGTATCTCAGATCTGCCCGAGTCACGTGTTGCTTCGTTAGGCGCGTTGTATGAGAAGCGAGCGGTATGATTATGAGAATACACGTGGCTATGTGAAAACGGCGGTTAACAATTTACTCTCGCTTCAGGTTTCTTCTCACGCCTATTTATTAAGTAACACGCGTCGATACGACGGTAAAAACGAATCTCACCCTCTTTCTCCTCCGTCAATTCTTCTGCCCTTGATCATTTCCCTGTCTTCTGACGTGCACGGCCGTTGCATCTGATCCGATGTCAGACCGGTATTAAACGTTTATGCACGCGGTCGGTATTCTCGATTTCCACGAAACGACCCGCGGTGGTCTGACTCCGGTCAGACAGGTTCCCGCTTTTTTGATTCTCGTTTTTTGAAACACCGCGCGCTCCGTATTTTTAGATTCAGCTATACAGGGTTTAAAAAAAAATAACGAAATAGGATTTGCGACTCGGTTACGCGGAATTTCGCTGTTCACCCTTTAATAGGATTACCATCCGTGACCGATGAAAAATAGGATAAAAAGAGGATTTATCTGCTAGACTTGGGATGTTCTCGCAACGTTTCTCCGAAAAAGAATTAAGCGTCTTCCATTTCTCTTTTACCTAGCACTAAACACTCTCCCGGGACCTGGGAATATTTACACAGTTTCGTCGGATCATTTGTTATTTCCTTTCACGCTGAGAGGCTATTAACGAAAATCTTCCTCGAAGTTATCTATATACATTACTCTGGGTCTGAGGCACTCTCGATCATCCATTGTGCCATTCGCGCTAGACTATTAACCTAATAATTGTTCTCCGCTAAGGCTTGTTCGTAATGCAAACAACAATGGAACGAATTTTTGATATTCATAGTTGCAATTGGTATTAAGTCTCATCCGCTCGGGAATGAGCCGCAACGTTGGCAGACAAAAATAGTGATTTTCTATGACGAGTAACGCAAACATATTTGTTCGGATGATAACGCATAAATTCATACTACAATCCGGATATTCTTCCGAAGTAACGATTTACCGAATAATTTCATGATTCGCCGTTTGTTTATTTTAGCCCGGCCAGTAGCGTTAATTAATACTAATTAATAGCTCGGGCGACGGCTCGCCCGTTGGATAGGATGAGTCTCGATAACGGCAATGATAGTTTGTCGCGCACGATTGGTTTCGGCTTCGCTTCGAACGTTTCAATGCGGCGAGAGGTCAGCCTCGATCGACCTGCTTATCTGAAGCCTCGATCACGTCTATTTGCCGGATAAATCCGATCTATTAAACCGTCGTCGCCGGTTTCCTTGCATGTAGATTTGAATCTCGTACGATTAAGTACTTGATTCTATAGATTTAATTACCTAATCGCGAGAAGAGATTAACTTCAGAATCGTTTTAATCGATAACATCGGTGAAATTACTTTATGTAATTATTTGCGTGTCCGCGTTCAGAAGCGATAACGAAACGATCGAAGAAGCTGTTCGATGAGGCTGTAATCTGCTTATTAATTTCACTTTTCATTTCAAATTGAATCACGTGTGTATTGTAATTCAATCCGTTGCTCTAAGTGCCACGATAATTCTGTGAATAATATTCTTTGCGTACAACTCTTATTTAATATTTTCTCCATTAATAAGCCTCGTTTAATTATGCATGCGATATTTCCCGATACCACGACTTCGTGCATGACTCATTTCTTGTTTTCTTACAGTCTTCTCTTTGACTTGGTTTAACCCGCTCGATTAGACCAGCATATATCTGTCAGCAAAATAATTTCTTCAAGACTGTTAATCCATTATGCGACGATGTCCAAAATTAACACAGCTGAGAATGTTCGCCTTGTTAATTCGCGAAGAAGCTAATTGAAATTAGAGAACAGTTTCGTTTTCATCGAAAGATCTTGCAAGGTCAGTGCGTAAAACAAACAAATAATAGGAGGACAGAAAACATCCGAGTCACGCACGTTGGGTGCGGGCGATTTATTTCGCACCTACACGATGGCTCGTGCATACGCGAGTGTCCAACTGGAAGGTCGAGGTCGAAATCACGTTGCACGGGCGGAAGGGAAGCGGAGAAACCAGAAAAGAGAGAAGTCAGACCGTACGTAGTCGAAGGAATCATTTCGGCGCGAAGAAACAACCGTCCGTTCAATCGTACAGTTGCGTACGAGCGTATAAATACATATTCACAAGCGGATGTTGAAGCATTGCTAAGGTCCACGTGGTCGTGGATCACGGTGGTGGTAACAGTCGGCCTCCGACCGTCGTCGTCCAAGTGTGCATTAAACGTGAGTCGGAGTATTTCTCCTCGAGCGGCAAGAGGAACGAGGAAGACCGAGGGAACGGGAACAAGTTCCCTTTCGTTTAGTGTTTTCGCCCGAAGGCGTCTCGGGAGGAACGTTCGCCGAAAATCCGTGAGGAAGAACGGCGTTTTTAGCGTCCGGGCTACGGATCGTGATGAGATACCTCCGGGGTGTCGGGGTTGAACATCAGGGTGTCTCGACGTAACGACAGCCTCGTGAATTCGCGCGTCTCACACCTAATCGCGTGCTTGGTGCTCGATTCTCGTCTGTGCATTTTTTCACTTTTCCCGCGTGTTTCGTCGCTGCGGTTTTAACAGTTCGCGAATCGTCAGATCGATGAGGCCCGAGTGATATTACAACCGACACAGCGAAAGCCGATATTTTGATTCGAAGGAATTCACCGTGCGAGCAGACGTGAGTACAGACGCTTGATTTTGCATCTTTACGGGAAACACTCGGTCTTCGGACGTTGGCGAATGCTTTACTGAAATCTCAGCGTATAAGTGGGCCAATTGAACATTCCCTAAATGAGACTTTAATTTCAACATAATGCGAAACGAGACGCACGTAGAATTGGTCGAATGGTAGTCTGTTTTGATGACATTATTTTCTTCTCACAGGGTCGTTTCCCTTCTTCTACTATGTAAACATTTCACGTTCTCTCTCGTAGTCCCTGTCACTTCTGCAAGAAATTCAATTACCATACAATTTCCAGTAAGAATCTTTGTTGGAGGAAAATATCAAAGCTTCACCCATTCTTAACTTGTCTGACTTATCCCCGAGGTTGAAGTAATTAATTGCAAGGATTCTTATGGATATGAGGAAGCATTCAATTTACAATCTGTTCTACTATCACTCGGTCCTTAGTATGCTATAGTATTTCGTAGTGGAGAATAATAACGTGAAGTGTGAGTCCAGTCTTCAGGATCCCCTTTTCGTCTTTTTCTCCATCCGCAAGGTCTACTCGCGGTGATGGTCGGCAAAACTTGCTCGACCAGCTGCTCTCCACCGCAATCTGTTTAGACTTCTGAGAAACTGATGCTGCTGTCCCACCAGATGCCTGTCATCGAGCGTTGACCGTTGACCGAACGCATCGCGTATCCAAAAACACGGACGAATTCAACCGTGGGACGCGATTAGATAGAGCGCAACAGTTTTCTCTTTGCGTTATTTACCGCGCGATACTCAATGAACAACAAATAATGAATAAATTAGCGTACAAGGATTTCGAGACATAAGGAAAAGCATTAATTGCTGTTTTTCCCGGCTTTGATTCATACGATCTCGTCGATTTTGAACCTTGCAATCCTTAATCGTCGAGGACGTCTTGAAAGAGTATCAATTTCCTCTGAGGAATTGTTGTCCGCCGCTTTTAATACTAATTCGCATTGCGAGGTAAATCTCGGGTTGTCAGTCGCTTGAAAAGGAAGAGGGAAGGGAGCGATTATGTGGTCGAATAACGTTCATTAATTGCCGGTTATTGTTTGCTCCGCCTGGAAAACTGGCCTCTTGGATTTCCTTGATTGCTTATTTCGGTTTGCGGAACTCCTACTTTGCGATTTCTCATTAATGTCTCCTTCTTACGCTGTATTTATAATCCGCCTCGAGACAGGCTCAATTATGCCTGTATCGAGAGAAAATTAAATTTTACGCGCTCTCATCGCTACTGAAAAATATACCCTGTGGACTCTGTTGCATATTCTACTCGCGCACAGAAGCACCCGGCACAATTTACGAACGCAGTGAAAGTATGTACACACGATTCGCGGGCTGTTAATGAATGAAACCGTCCTTCGAACCGGAATGCTTCTTCGTTGGATAAGTTTCTTTACAACTGATAACTCAACGATGCTAACGAAACGTAAATTCACGGTCACGCGTGCGTCCAATTGCATAATGATCTTATTCGATATACTATGATCGCTATGCATCGCATCTGTACTCATATTATTAGTTTGAGACACACGTCGCATTTGCATGAAGTGTGAATAACTCCTAGTTAAGGATCGAATATTTTTCTCCGGCTACTTTATTTCTTTTTTACCGCGATGCTATTCGAGAGATTTCTCAGAGGGTTTTCGCAAAACGCGTATCCGCGAACAACGGCTGCGATTATACAAATCACATAGCGGGAGATGATATATCCGAATGAATGATTAGAACGATACTTAATAATGTTGAATTCAAATAATGATGGGTGTACAACGAGCCGGAGAACTGGCATACGTGCATCGGCACGCCACTCATTTTAGAGGTCGATCGTCAACGAATGTAAATTCCGGGGATTTACAATTCATCGGCTTCGATTTACTTTCCTCAAAATCGCGTATAAAACGAACCGATTACATTTCTGCTCACGCCTCGTTTCAAATCGCGGCGGTAATTAAGCATCACGATTATTCATTAACATCGGTTCCCGTTTAATTTATTAATTGTACTATTCACGGGCCGTGGGTAAACCGTCGGGGAAAAAAATCGATGGAGCGGCCGCGAACGCGGTTCCTTGTTTTAATTTCGTGAATTGAAACAATGCACCGGGAAAGTGTGGCTGGAAATTAACAAATAAATCAATCGTACGCTTCTTTTCGGTCCCGGGTATTACGTATACATACACGCGCGATGAACCGGCCGGGTACGAGGCGCGCTCGGTATTAATAAATGAACACAATCAGATCAATTCCAGGTGGCCCGATATCAAAGGCGGAGCTTATTTCGTTTGCATTTCCAAGCGTGCCGCATTAAAAGCTCATTTAATATTCACCCGGTAATTTATTCGATGAAAATTATAATACAGCGAATGCTCGGTTGTTACCGGCTCACTTTCGCGCGTCGCCGTTTCGGCCGGAAATAAGGCACGGCACGGGGAACGCGCGGATGCGATCGGGACAAACGCGATCGAACCTCGTCCTTTTCGTTCGCACGCGAAAAGCAATCCGTTCGGTTCATTGTTCCGTTTCCCCGCAATGTATTCCGGCGTAATACACGCGACAGAGTGAAGCGCATTTCCGGTTTCGTCGCCGCGCGGAGTATCGATATCGACGGACGCATCGCTTGTTACGCTCTTCAAATATTTGTTCTGCATCGCGCGATTTATCAACGAGGCGGTTTCGCTCGTTCGATCTCGATTCATGGATCGAGCCGGTGTGTCCATCTCTCTCGATCCTCCGACCTTTTCGATATTTCCGACGCGATGCCGGAATCAACGAAGTTTCTCGGCCAGTTTCGCTCGTCTCGGAAAGTTTTAGAATTAACGCTAAATGAGATATTTGCACGATTTGTTTCACAGACGTAAACCGCTTCCTCGAAGATGAGGGTCGACCAGATTGGACTTCTTCTGTGGAAGAACTATATAGTACGGAAACGTCAGCCGGTAGGTAATCGTAGCTTGCGAGAAACGAGGCTCGGGCTAAGGCTGCTAAAAGCATGAACGCTAACTTGGAATGTTTAGGGCATACTAGGCCTGGTGTTCCTGTGGCCGGTCGCAGTGTTTATGATCCTATACACGATTCGCGACAATGTGGATCCGAAGTACTATCCAACTTGCCAATTTCCAGCGAGGTCGATGCCGCAGAATGGACTGTTGCCATTTGTTCAGAGTTTCATTTGCAGTCTCGGCAACCCGTGCGATCCCTTGTCGGAATACGAAGAAGTCCCTTCTTATAAGAATGCCACGTTAGTTGCGATATTTTACTTGTTTTAGCTGTAGTCAGAAATTCAATTCTCATCTATTCATCGCAAAATGAATTTGTTTTTCTATTATTTAAACCTACTTAAGAATTTCACTGTGGAATTTTTAAGAAATCTTTCCGCGAATCATGAGAAAGAGATAGCTTAAAGTTCAGTCGTTCTACTTTATAGAAATATGATCAGAAATGCATTTCCGCGATAGCCTAGGTCCGTTGGTGGTCGAGTTGCAGCCGATGCTCGGCAACGCGACGATTCTCTCCGCGATCGAAACGTTACCGAACAGCATCCAGCTCCTGAAATCGATGGCGCAGATACTCACTAAACCGGAAATCAAGACATTGTTCGGTACGTACGTTGTGTACCTTCTTCGATACCTCGTTTACCGTATATCCACGCGAATTTATATCGAGCTTATATTGAATTCGTCGAACTAGATCGAGGCATCCGATTGGGTGATTTATTCAACAACCACGAGGAAATCAAAAACCTCCTCAGGCTGCAGATGCCGAACGCGAGGGACGGATTAATCGACGGATTATTTGATTCGTCCATCAAATTAATATACGTTAGTATCAACAGGTTTAAGCTTATACTTGACAAGTACACTTGGTTTAGAGGCATTTATATTATAATTGATTTATGACATTGATTTCTGTTATGAAGTAATCGTTTTCAACAATTTTGCTAATTATAAGATAATAGAATTACATATTTGGCATTCCTACGAGAACATCTTTTCTTGGAACGGCTTTTAGCTCATTGAGGCGTTTGGTTCGTCGAACATCGATGGGGTTGTCTGTTCCCCGGAAAGTTTGAAAAAGTACCTGATTTTGTCGAACGAGGAGGACTACGCGGTGATTTCGAAGACCCTCTGTGACATCGACTCGGAGACGATACCGAAGATGCTCGAAAGTTTGTCCAAGCACCTCGATTTTTCCGGCCTGCTGCAGATGGTCGATCGAGTAATGGCGAAGTTTCAGGAGTACGATTTCTTTGAGGACTTGAAGCGGACCGCCGAAACGATTTTGGACCTCCAGCTAGTGAGGAAGTACATCCCGGAGTATTTAAAGATACGCGAATGGATGCCGAAAATGATAATGGCCATGAAGAACGTCTCGTTCAAAGAGATCGATCTGACTTTGTGAGTAGCATCGAGCGAAGCTCCGTGGGTGATCAATGTGACACAGAAAATTATTCTTCTAACGATATTTCAGCGTGAACAAATCGATACAAGTTTTACAACCGATATTTTCCAAAGAACGCTATTGGGACGTCGTTGAAAAACAATTCTTGAGGTTGCAATCGATTCTGGAATTGGTCAAAGGTACGGAGGAAGGTAAAACCGGCGGCTCATCCGAGAGCTTTTTTGAAATAGCAAAGCGACTGGCTACCTCTGCTCGAGCTGTGGGTACGAACATAATGGAGAACGAAAATACGTACGAGATAATCGATCTGATTATCGGTTTGCTACAAGACGGAGCCAAACTGACGAAAAAGATCATGCATCGTCACAAAAACGACATGCTCATGTGAGATCTTTTAGCCCACGTGTATTCCGATTTAATCCTATTTACCACAAATGACTTTCTTACAGACCAGCTGAAATTTTCGATGGGCTAAGAGACTTTTTCTCAGACCATATGTTGGCTCCAGCGAGTTACCTCTTCTCCTACACACGATTGATGATCAAAGCGCTATATCACTTTGGCATCATTCACGAAGAAGTCGAACAAAGGGTTTACAATGTTTCTATTAATCACAAAGACACGGTTCAAAAGTTATTGACGAATGTCCACCCAAATTTTTATCGGACTCTGGTTAAATCGTTTTCTAATTTGAACTTCATTGAGGTACATAGACATAAATGAACGGGGCTTCCTTCTTCGGCCATACGATATGCTAAAAAGTCTTGTTCCTTACAGAAATTTATAGAGAAAACCGAGGATATAAAACCCCAGCACTTCTTCTGTCAAGAGGAGACGTTGAATGAAATTTTCGAACATTTTAAAGACGGAAAAGACGAGTCAAGGCACATCAAAGAACTATTGTGCAGTGATTCCGGAAAGAAGTTCATCTGGGATGTATACGAGAGTTTCGAAATTGAAGACTTCCATGGAATTGTCAGTATCGTGTATTCGTCTCAATGATAGGAATCATCTATAAAACAATCTTTTTCACGGTACCTCATTTGCAGGTAACGGATACATTATATACGGTTGTGAACATGGCACTGCAGCAAGTAACCGGCATCGAAAGGTCGAATTTGACATCGATTATTGAAAACGCGAATAAATTTATGTCATTCTTGGAATCGCCAAAAAAACCGGACCCTGATTGGTCCGTATTCAAGTTTGACGAAAATTGGCGAGAGGCCTTCGAAGATACTCGGCAGCAAGGAAGAATGGACATGTAAATTTAGCAATGAATCAATTCATTCTCTTCATAGGTTGACCTCATAAGATTATATTACTTTGATATTCCTTCTTCAGAGTTGGAATTCATTTGAGTATAGCAAAGATGATCGGCTACCGTAGTTTATCCTACGTGACCATTAAACCCGATCTGGAGAACATGGACATGCTTGCCGAGATTATTCTCCAGGACCTGCGGGAAAATCCAAGGAACTGGATCAGCGAAGTCAGACGCCGGAAAAACGAACTGATCGAGACTTTCTATCTAACTGCTGCGGATAAGGATAAGGTCAGTTTATAATATCAAACCTACATTACGGTTTTTTCTTCAAGAACAATAATACTACAGGTTCTGAAGATTTTGGAGTTCGACAATTTCACCAGGACATATTGCACCGACCCGAATCCACCAGCTTTGTTAAATTTCCCACAAGGTTCGAACGACACAGCGTTGAAAGCTCTCGTATGCCGGCTCTCGAAATCCGTGCAGACCGACTTGGAGTTGAACAGGACTCAAATCGAATTGAAAGAGGATGAACGCCAGAGGAACAGGGTGTCCTTCAACTGGACGGACTTCAACGTAAAAACGATCGAGATTTATAGTTATATAGACGCGTTGATCCATCAGGAGAACTCTGATTATGATCCAGCGCGGTTGGAACGTTTGAAGAAAGACTTTCAAACATCATGGAGCCTGTATATGAGCGCGAAAGACGTTTTCGAGATGAGGTACGCGAGCAACGAATAGGGCGTATCCTCTTCTACTTTATAGTATCGGTTAAAATGACGGATATTCACTTTGGTGAGACGTTACATCTTCTCTGCAGCGTAGGTTTCATCTGCAAGTTCTTCAGCCTGATGGAGAGCCCTCTTTTCCGTCCGGAAAGCGGATGGAAGGAGATGTACGCGATCGGCTGGGCGTCCTCGGTGATCTTCGACAACGTGGAGAGGATCGTCGATCAAATACAGAAGAACGATCACGTGGCGACTTTATCGGAGGTGCTGCAAGATATGCCGCAGACCGAAATTCTCCTCGGAGCTGTCCTGAGAAATTTGTCGCCGCTTATTCTCGACATCGTTGACATTGTTACCATGAAACCGATCCACCTCGTAAGTTTTTCGGGCTCCCCTTTCGGCTCTCAGTGGAACAGTGTTTTTCACGTCGATTCAAACGTGTGCGAATTCCACGATTGTCTGTACGTTACGACGTTTGTCTCACGCGACAGATATCAGTCTTGGACGATTACAAATCGCGGGAGGAACAATGGCCCTGTGTGAAAGACGAGAGCGTCGGAGCTGCGATGGAGCTGCGAGACGGCACCCGCGAGATAATACGAGAGATCGAAAGGATATCGTGCAATCCGTCTTTGTTCGTGCAGGAATGGAAGGAGCAACCGGTCTTAACGAGGGCGAAAAAAATCGTGAGTAAATGAGGCGCTCGTCGGCGTCGTAGATGCTGAACGAAAACCGGATGTCAGTTTCAGCACGACGACACGACACAACTTCCACCGTTCAATTGGACCTTGGGCTACGCGAAATTCCGTCGATTGGCCAAGAAGCTCGACGATCTGGTCAACGATGCGAAACAGGTCGCGTTG
This sequence comes from Ceratina australensis, assembly GCA_004307685.1. NCBI lineage: Eukaryota > Metazoa > Arthropoda > Insecta > Hymenoptera > Apidae > Ceratina > Ceratina australensis. Next base: position 71,061 of record SHCU01000514.1, on the reverse strand, counting down.
GCGGAACAGCCGAATCTCTTGGAGCATCTGGAATCGCTGACACCAGAAGTTAAAAGCATATTCGAGGACAGGTGGCCAGATATGAAGAGCGAAGCTAGGTCAGCACTTTGTTATGTCTTGATATCTTAGATTAATAATTACACTTCAATTTTATACCTCTATTGACTTTATAATTTAGGAGTGTCCTTGATTACATTGACATAGAATTCGATAAAACTGTGGCTGCCTTTAAGAGCAATCTCTCAGCCAGCGATGTTTCGAAGCCGACAGTCTCGATCGAAAATCGGATACTCGTTCTAATGAAATTCACTTCTCACGCCGTTCACAAGATTACAAAAACTGCGACGAATATTTTACGCGATGGTAAATATTGTATTACATTCTTTGGTCGATTTTTAAATGAATAAAAATGTCTCTTGCCTTTCTAGCAATTCAGTCGCATTCTTTACAACACGGTGCAAAAATGAGCTTACTGCCGTTGCTCGGATTTACCGTAAACACACCTATATCGATTTTCTACAACAAACTGTCGTTTATTTTGGCTTCATTGATAAATGGACTGACCGATGTGGAAATCACTAATCGTATCGTAACAGAGTTGGATCACAAGAACAATATCACCTGCACTCAACTGTTCGATTGGTGGACGAATGCTGTCGTTGGTCTCACTGCTGATGAATACAGAACCCTGAAGAATTTCACCTGTGATCTCGATCCCGATAACTTCGATGCCTATACTGATCTGTACATGACTGAGACGACCGTGTGGCGAATGCCTGTCGACAAATACCGATCGTACACAATGACCGTGATCGGTGATCTGTACGATTTTGTGTCTGAAACTTGGAAATTCGTCACGAATACAATGAATAAGACTGTAGAAATAGAGGTGCCGTTTTCAACGTCATATTGGTTGAGTACTCTTCAGAATATGAAGGATGCACTAGAATACTACGATACTGGACCTGCATATCAGGTGAATTGACCGTTTCGCATCTCCTTCAAACTTTCATGAATTCGATAATATAATTGTAATAATTTCTTCAGCAAGTAACAGGAAGCGATTATAGATTCTTCGTGGAGGGTGTTGCCGAGGCTCTAGGTCACATTACAAATGCGATAAAGAACTTTAATCCAGTGGAGAATTCCATTCATCTCTGGAATTTAGTCGAGAGAGGCGACGCTCGTCAGTTGTTAAAGATTCTTGATACCCATCCGGAAGAAGCAATCGCCTTGGTTGCCAGCATCGCTACGATCAATGCTACGACAGGTGGCTTCATGCCCTACGAAGAAGTAAGGAAAACCGTGTGCAGGCTACCGTTCAACTCGAATTATTGGTATGCTCCCAACCGGACCCGATTCATACATGAAATTTGTTCCTTCGACCCTTATCAGTTATTNTATTTTACGGTACGATTTATTCTTCAGGACCCAAGAGCGCTCGCTCACTTAGTGGTAAAAAAACTTTCCACGACAGCAAGGCATATTATAAATGCTGCTGACACTACTGAGTAGGTATTAACGAATCATTAGTAATCGCGGTGTTTATTTTTTAAACGCTATCATCTTATCAGAAAATTTTCTTTCAGAGACTGTTCATGGTGTATCACATTTCCTCTCGAAGTCCTGAATTCTCAGCTGATGCACCATCAGCTCTACGCGAAGCTTCTCTGTCAGCTGAATCGATTGAACGTGTCGGAAATTCACGATATCCTGATGCGTGACTTCTATTGGAATAAAACTGCCAGTATGGTAAGCAATATTACGAATATTTGTACTATCGTTATACCATTTCAAACACTTTTCAGGTAAAGGATTACAAGTACCTAAGCGTTAAACGAACCAGGAATGAGTTCGTATCGACGTTGGAGAGTACCTTGAATTACGTCGTCGACATTATAGTGAATTTTCATAACGAGACTTACAGCGACAGGATGCAGCAATGCATGCGAAAGTTTATAGGAGATCCGCCCTATTCCAGACCTGGATTGTAAGTAGCCAGAGAGTACAATCTTTAGTATTAAAAGCATAAACATCGTGGTAAAAACCAGGTCGATTCAAGGTATGCCACCATGGTGCTTGGTGTATTGGAAGCCTTGCAGAAGAACGTAGCTGTTCTGGATACAGCCAAGAATCATAAGAACATCAACGCGTTGTCTCGTATGGCGGAGAAATATGTTCCGATCTGGAAACCTATCCGCGACGTCGTGAACACGGCAGACGTGGGCGACATCGAAGCGTTCTTGCCAGACGCGATGATTAACGTGAACGCGTTGCTGAACGATATAAACGGGACTATCTGTCGGACGAAGCAGGAGTGTCGTAACAGTACCATCCTGTACGAACGATTTAGCTCGAAGGGAGCGGAGAAAGTGTTTCGCTACGATCCGAAGACGTCGAGTTATCGTTCGCTGGCAGAAGTCGCGGATAGATTGTCTCAAAGTCTGGATCTGGATGGTATCGATCGTCAACTGAAACTGTGGCGCGCGGAGGCCACGTGGAACTTAACGTGGCTGAAGGAGATACTTAGCCACTTATCCATGGTTATCGGAGAGGGCGGCAATCTGCTTGACGTCGCCAGTAAAATCGACTTCGAGGACGTCTCGAACGTCCTAGGCGCTCCCGATGTCGTCGACGGAGTGGTTAATGTACTGAAGGATAAGACGGTGGACAAGCTCTTCGACGGGTACGGATATTATCGATCAGAGAAACGAGATTAGAGTTACATAAGTTAAAATATCTTTTATATTCGACATCGATTGCATATTTAATATCTACATATAAAATTATAATCACATGTAGAATATTCTGAAATTAATTTGCGATCAATTCTATAGATTGGAGAAATTGGTTGAGGATGTGACACCCTTCGTCGAGGCTCCCGTGTTGGATGACATTTATCGAATGATCCAGGCGTTACAGTCGATGGATATTTTCAAGAACTTAGGCTTGCTCGATATGAAATGTAAGGATTCCATGGTACAAGTTTCCTTTCGACGAAAAATATCGTTCGGTGTGATGACCGATATTTTTACTTTCAGACGTTATCAGAGACATGTTCGACAACTGGGACGTGGTAAGATTATACTTGGTCGACAAGATTGGAATTTCGAACGACATCGCGCTGACGCTGAGCGAAGCCAAGATAGACATGATTTCCGTCTTCATGAAAGAAAGAAAAGCTCTCGCCTTAAAGGAGATCATTTGCTCGCCGGAGAAGCTCAGCGATATGTTGAATTTCAACGGGAGCGGAATCGCTGCCGAGGAAGTCAGCGCGGCTGTCTGTCAATTCGAAGACTCGCAGACGCAGAACGTGACAATAACGTTGATTAAGAATATGAATTTTGATTACATCTTCAAGACCGTAAGTGAATTCCTTATAAGATGAATTTTAATAATTTCGCTTAATTATTCTTGATATTAATGTCGTTCAATAATTTTTTATTTAACGGATCATTTCAGTTGATGAGCGCGAACGTGAAAAATATATTGGCGAACGCGAACCTGACGGAGGCGGAGGGAAAAATGGTACTGAATAATCTGGGAGTGGCTGCGGAATTATTACCATTCTTCCGGGACAAACTTTCCTCTCAGATGCCATCGGCGGAAGCTTTGGAAACAGATGCGCCGGAACCGGACCAAACGGTCTCCAGTAAGTTATGTAAAACTGGGAAATGAAATTAACGACGAGTTTGTGTATTCAATAAATATTCAAATTGCGTTTATATGCTCCAGCCTCGAAGTTCCTCCAAGATGCCAGCGAGATGTTATGCGGTCAGCCGATGGTTTCCGATAATGGTGATTTGTATAAAATCATCTCCAAGTTGGAGGACAACAGCAAAGAATTCGATCAGATGGAACTCGATTCTTTGCCGAGTAAGTAAACTAAAGATAATATGGAAGTTCAGCGAACGAAGAACATTTGAAATTCTGACATTTCCTCCCGTTTAGCCGATTTCTGCAGAGACACGTATAAAGGCATGGTTGCTATGGGAGGTGGTAAAATTATATGGTCCTACGTGAAACCCTTGCTACGCGGTCAGATTCTTTACACCCCGAATACCACAGTAATTAACAACGTGATGACACTTGCGAATAGAACGTTCGTGGAAATGCAGCACTTCGGTGTTTTGATGAGCAGTTTCGAGAAGACGTTGACCTCGTTGGCGAACCTTTCCGACATGAGCGACAATTTAAAAGACCTTCAGGATATAATGTCTTCGGACGTCATAAAGATCGCGATCAGATCTTTCGGCGGTGGCAACTTCGAGGGAGGTAAGTTCGTACAGAAACGCGTGCTACGAATAGAAAGCACTCCTATGAAACGTTTCCCCTTATCCCAGGAGATTTCACCGACATGAATCTTAGCGAGATCTCGTGGCGACTTAAAAGGTCTAAACGTTTGATCACGATGGTTGGCATGCTGAATGATTTATTGGAGTGCGTGCTCGTGGATCGTATAAGAGGATTTCGTTCCGAGGAGGAGATGGAGGCGGAAGCGCGGATTCTGATGGAGACGCGAGAGTTTTTGGCCGGTGTCGTTTTCTTGGATAAACCATCGTCGGAGAGATCGAGCAGATCGTTGGCCCGAGAGCTGCCTAGCAACATCGTGTACAAGATTCGTATGGACGTGGACTACGTGCAGTCGACGAAGCGATTGAAAAATCAGTTTTGGATACCCGGGCCGGAGAGCAGTTTCATAGAGCATTTAAGGTACGTGAGAGGATTCATTCAGCTTCAGGACTCCATCGATCGCGCGATCGTGAGAATAAAGAGTCAAAGAGATTTGGATTGGAAGACCGTCACGCAGCAAATGCCGTATCCTTGCTGGAAGGACATACCGTGAGTACGAACGAAAGTGTTAATTCATAATTGTTTCTATTTCAATTTTGTCTAATATGATTCGAAATTGTATAGGTTTCAAACTACTCTCTACGAGTCGCAAGGCGTTCAGGTGGGTTTCTTCTTCGCCCTAATGATGTGCGTCGGTGCAGCTGTCAGACACTTCGTTTGGGAACGCGAGTCGCAGAATGCAATGGTAAAAAACTGTCGTATGATTGATTACCCGTTGGAAAGGACTGTTGGCTCACAATCGCTTCTCTTAGGTAATGAGCGTAATGGGTTTAAAACCTTGGAGAAATACCGTGGCTTGGTTTATCACTACATTCGTAGAAGTGTTAATCGTGATGTTCTCCATTGCTACGGTTCTTCTAGCTGGAAAAATTCTACCAAAGTCTGACCCATCATTGATCTTGGTCATGATGATTGATTATTCCTTTTCTATAGTTACCTTCTGGTGAGCTTCATTAACATTTTATTGTTTATAAAATCTTTCTCACATCAAACATTTTGTGAACATTAGGTGCATTCTATAATTTGTTTGATATTCAAAATTCATTACCATATTTCTATGTTTTGTTTTTTTGNTATTTATAAAATCTTTCTCACATCAAACATTTTGTGGACATTAGGTGCATTCTATAATTTGTTTGATATTCAAAATTCATTAACATATTTCTATGTTCTGTTTTTTTGTTTCACAAATTTTCAGCTATATGATTTCAACGGTGTGCAGCTCGGCGAGTCTAGCTGCGATCATCACCGTGGTTACGTTCTTGCTGACATTCATGCCGTACGTCATTGTCATTGCTATGGAGGCCGTTATAGGTCTCGGGTATAAGCTTCTCATCGTAAGTTATCGCCGTCCAGCGTCGCAATAGCATTCCCTGTGACAAATAACGTGTTCGAACAACGCGTTCGTATTGCGCTCAAATTGTCTTCGCCCGCGGCTAGTCCTGCGCGACTGATAAAATTCGATTTGTCGCATGTTACTAGTCACAAATAGACTGAAACGGTATTCATTATAAAAGAATCTATGAAAATTTGTTTAAATTTTCAGTGTCTCAGTATGTCAACTAGCTTCTGTTACGGCTGTCTGTACGCAGCTAGAAAGGAAGTCCAGGGAGTTGGATTAACTTGGGACGCAATGTGGGAGGAGTCCAGCCCCGGTGATCCTATGTCCTTGGGTTTGGTGCTAATAATGATCGCCGTTGATGGCTGCATTTACGCTGCGATCGGTTATCTCGTAGCCCGTTACACGAATTCAGGTACTGTCCTCCAGCAGAAACTTGCAGTAGAACTCTCGTAGAATCGATCTTTAAACGTTTGGTAATGTCGCTTATATTCTATTTTCTGTTGTTTTTTTTTCATTTATTTTTCTCATATTGTAAAAGTATTCACGTTTGAGAATTGTGTGATGAAAACTAACGCAAAGCGTGTCTTATACTATTTAGATAATAGAAAAATGATTGCGGTATCTGGTGCCGGGAAAGTACGTTCAATGTTCCTATCTTTCATGTGCACCTCTTTTGTCAGAAAGAACTGATCGCGAGAGAGGTGAAATTAACTTTTACACTTTTGAGTTGACACATAACAATTTACTCGCTGATGCCACCCACGTGTTCACAATGAAATAACGTACACCCAAGCACCGCTCGTTCGCATTTCACCTTTTCATCCACGGTGAGAAACGCCAAGTCGACGGCGTCATTTTACGATTAGTCGCGAAGAAAAAAGAATGAGGAGACGCCGCGCGACAAATCCTCCTTCTCCTCACCTATGAAAGCGATGTCGATGAACCGATCAGTTCCCGGAAAACGGACGAGCATTTGGCAAATCAATTTTCCAGGCAGGGGATTTCACGAATTGAGGTCCTGTAGCTTATGGTGGGCCGACACACGTACCTCTTACGGCAGGCCGAGCTACCTTACCTTCGTCAACAACCTCTATTTCACTAACGACGTTCTCCACCCTTCAGCCACTTACCAAGGTATCGCACTAGCTCGCTCGCTCGTTCTTTCGTTCTCGCACGATATTTCAGCTTATCTCTGCCTTCTCTCTCTCTCTCCCTTCTCTCTTTTGCTTCCGGCATTTCTGATGCGCATCCCTGCTGTTTTATTCAAGCTCCACCTGCGCCGTTCAAACTTCCGCCGAATACATAGCATATTCCGCTCGCTGTTTATGTTGCTTCTATGCCTTCACCGAATTCTTCGACTCTTCGGATATGAATGCAAGTTTTTGGAAGAATCGCCGGGAATCGTTGGCAATCGATTTAATTTACATCAATATTTCAGTCGCTCACTTTATATGTAAAATTTGCATGGGCAAAACGCTATGAGTCTCGTCGAATATAGAAATGTTGCTGTTTCTATCAGTACGTTGACTCGAACGCGAACTAATTTAATCAGTATTGCAGGATAGATGTAATCAACGAACCCTGTTAGAATATCAAAAATTTGAGCATGAGTTTCCTTAAGTTTCCATGCTGACTAACGTCCAGATATTATTTTTCAGATTGCATGCTGATAAACATTGCATGCGAGCATGAAACGAAAAGTTATATTATATCGTAAGATGCAGCATATTTCCTTTTGTGAGATTTTCAAAGAGCCTGCTTGTCCAATGGATAGTTGGATTTGCTTCTTTTAACGGAACACTAATTTCTAATTAAAAGTGCATCACGGGTTTTTTGTATCGCGATACAGACGAGGAGAGCGACACCAGCCACTTGACAGTCAGCGAGAAACAGACGGGGGTGAGATTCGAGGGTGTCAGGAAAGTTTACCATACCGATCAGGGTGACGTCACGGCCGTAGACGATTTCACTTTGAAACTCTGCGAGGGTGAGGTGACCAGTTTCCTCGGGAGGAACGGCGCTGGGAAAACTACTATCATGTACGTGAACACGTTTTCTCGAAAGTATCAAAGCATGGGCAGTAAAGGCGATGACTGAAATCGTGGCTCGCAGTAACTCATCCCCTTTAACGTCGCCGGAAGGGTTTGCCCCGGATTTTCGTTCGTAAACGGCGAGGAATTTGGTGAATTCATTCTCGTCTTTCAAGTGTGTACTTTCATTTCAGCAAGATGCTGACAGGGATGCAGGTCCCGACCAACGGTGAAATCTGTTTGAACGGCGCCGATGGTTCGAAACCTGACATAGGGGTTTGTCCTCAGGATAACGTGCTCATCGGCACCCTGACGCCAAGGGAGCACTTGATGTTTTACTCGAAATTGAAACAACCCAAGGACGACGCGTCTACGGAACGCGACGTGAACGTGTAAGCCGATTATTTTAAGTCCACCTCATAACAATTTATAATCTTTAACCATTAATATTAAAAATATAATATAATAAAAAACATAATAAAATATTGAATATAATAAAAAGATATGAACTTTGTTTTTAATCAGCGTTTTGTATGTATCTAGCCTCGATAATTCTGTTCGCAGGATGCTGACATCCTTGGAACTGGGTAGACAGGAGCACGAACCAGTGTACCGGCTTTCGGGCGGTACAAAGAGACGGCTCTGCGTAGCTTTGGCGTTTCTAGGATCACCGAAGCTAGTGATCCTGGATGAACCCGGCGCCGGAGTGGATCCCGCGGCGAGGCGGAGGATTTGGCGTCTAATCGATCAGCACAGGATCGGCAGGACCGTCATCCTGTCAACTCATCATTTGGACGAGGCCGACATGCTAAGCGACACCGTTGTCGTGATGCACAAAGGAAAGATACTCTGCACGGGATCCCCGTTGTCGTTGAAGATGATGCACGGCCGCGGTTACAGACTCCTCGTAACATTCCCAACCGATCGTGACGTCGATTCGATGGACAAGAAGAGACTGGAGACTCTGAGGACTATGATCGAGGATGTGGTGCCCAACGCTACAATAAATGAGGCGTCAGGGACGGATGTCGTCGTCACGCTACCATTCCAAGGGATGAACGGTACACACAATAAGTAAGTCGATACTGCTCTTGCAATTTGTTAACTTGTATAAATATAACTTCCTGATTTGATTTTTAGTATGGTGCAAGCTGCTAAGGTTTTGGAGGACAATAAAAAGATGTTAGGATATTCGCATTTCTCTTTGGAATGTGACAGTTTAGAGCAGGTATTTTTGGATTTGTGCGCTCGGGCAGAGAGTGGATCCACTGTTATGAAAGCCAGTCAAGATAGCATAATCAGCGTAGAAACTAGCGGTAGGTATTGAAACACATTATATGTGTGATAGATCTGGCCTGAGTTCTATTGAAATTAATTTCTTCTAGGAGTATCGATGTCCAAGGATGATATAGATTTAATTGGCATCGAGCCGACTCCAAGACCTTCGCCTATCAGACAGGTTAAAGCTTTGTTGAAAAAGCGAATTTGGCACTTCAGAAGAGATTGGTTGACATTCGCGGTTGGTCTCTTCCTGCCAACTATGTTCGTTGCGGTCGCTATGGGATTCTCTTTGATCAGGCCACCGTCCGGGGACGAACCGCCACTAGTTCTTACGCCCAAGTTATATGATACTCATCCGACTTACTTCTACAGGTAAGTATACAAAATATTTAATTCCTGGTTAATCGCTAATTATGCCTGTTATTCGTATATTTCAGCATCGATAATAGCGACGACTCTTTTTTGCAACACGTGTCCTTACAGCTTCACGATCGATTTGGGGACGATTACGCTGGCGCCTGGCAAACACTGCCAAATGTAGGACCTTTTTAAAGTTTCATCGAAAACATATCCGCGAGGCAAATGTTTGCGGCGGCAAATATTTACATTTTTTTTTATTCATCAGGACACAGGCACCTGCGAGTGTTTGGATGGTCAACAGGTATGCCATGGCGTGTCACAAGCCGTCGAAGGTCTCCTCCAGGTATTACCAGGCAGACCTACCTTGGATTGGATAGTTTCAACCCATCAGGAATACATAGAAAAAAGGTAAAGGAATATATGTATTTTTTGTGAAAAAAGTTTGAAGATCATTTGCGAAGTAAATATTTTCTAATTATGTTGCAGATACGGGGGATGGTCGTTGTCCCATGACAAAGACGAACCACTCTTTGTCGTCTGGTACAACAACAAGGGGCATCACGCTTTACCATCATACTTAAACGCTTTGAACGAGGCAGTTCTGAGGGCGTCCGGTGTTCAAGGCCGTTTAACAACGCTTAATCACCCTTTAAAACTCTCGAGCGATCAGCTAAATCGGACGACGTTGTAAGTTCACATTTCCGTATTTCAGGAGAGGTAAAGAAAAGTACACGTATTCGCACTCGTCATCGTATTTTCATGAATTTAATTCAATTAAGGGCGAAGATTAGTATAAGCAGGCTGATCACAAAGGTGTCGGGCTAAGTGCGGTAGAAAATGTGCATAACAAAATTGCACGTGTTGCGTTTACTTTTAATTAACTCCGTGCATTCGCCCAGCCGCTGTAGGTTTTAACAGGATTTCGCGGCTTTCATTATTCGGATCCTCTTTCGTTACGTTAATCTGCTTAACGATCTCGCAGCGTGATACTCGCTCATTCTAATTTAATCGTTGCCGATTCGAACCGCGAAACGCTTGACAATTTCATTTTAGGCTACAGCACGTGGCTGACGTCGGCGTGGCGTTGGTACTTTTGATCGCTTTCAATCTGGTAGCTGCTCAAGGCTCGAAGGAACTCGTCAGGGAAAGATTGACGGAGGAGAAGAGGATTCTTTATCTAGCGGGTGTGCATCCTGTCACCTACTGGATAACAGTATTGATCNGGCTACAGCACGTGGCTGACGTCGGCGTGGCGTTGGTACTTTTGATCGCTTTCAACCTGGTAGCTGCTCAAGGCTCGAAGGAACTCGTCAGGGAAAGATTGACGGAGGAGAAGAGGATTCTTTATCTAGCGGGTGTGCATCCTGTCACCTACTGGATAACAGTATTGATCTGGGATTTCTTCGTAAGTGATCCAAATTGAAATGCAAAAGAGAATGAGGAAAGTCAGAAAATTGAATTGTTCTTCTTTCAGTTCTTCGGCTGCTCCATAATCTTGGCGGTGATAGTTTTCGAGATCTTTGGTCTTCCAGCGTACGTCGCCAGAGATAATTTACCTGGAATTTGCGTATTACTCCTTCTGTTCGCGTAGGCATTAATTTATTCACGTTATTAATTGTATTTAAATATAGATTTTTTATTCATTTTTCTGCATTCACAGTTGGGCCGCGCTACCGTTTTCACATTTAACGGAGAAAGCTTTCGACGATTCAAGTATGTCCAACATGGTGCTGTTCTGCGTGAACACTTTCATAGGCGTGGCTGCTCTGGCAACGATACTGGTCCTCGACATCCTGGGTAAAACGAAAACCGCAGAGGACGCCCGGAACATTTTGCATAACATTTTATTGATCTTCCCTCAATACGCCTTGGGCGATGCTCTCGTGCAAGTATCGCGCAACGATATCACGGCTCAACTGTTAGAGAAGTTCCACATGGACACGTACAAGTCGCCCTTGAGTTGGGATCTTCTGGGTCCCCATTATATTTACCTCACAGTCGTTGGCATTATTTTGTTCACGTTAAACCTGCTGATCGAGTGTCGACTATTGCCGAATTGGAACAAGCAGAGATGCCCGTACGAGGTGATCCAAGAGGACGACGACGTGTCGAAGGAGAGAATGAGAGTCGAGAGCGGGATGTCCGATGATATTTTGCAAACGGTGAAACTCAGGAAGGAGTACAGTAGCGTTTACGGGACGAATGTGGCCGTGCAAAATTTAAGTATCGGAGTGCAGGCCGGTAAGTGCTTCGGCCTTCTGGGGACGAACGGCGCCGGAAAAAGCACCACGTTCCGTATGTTGACCACGGAGATCATACCGACCGCGGGCAGGATCATTCTACAAGGTAAAGAAATCGGCAATGGGCCGTTGTGCAACGGCGAGGTCGGCTATTGCCCTCAGAGCGACGCTCTCGACGGTTTCCTGAGTCCGCATCAGTGTCTGACGATTCACGGGGAAGTTTGCGGGCTGAGTAACGTGTCCAAGGTGAGGGTTGATTTATGTCGAAACTTCCGTCCCGTTCTCTCGGCCAGCTCCTACCGAGTTCCCTCCTCCTCGCGGACCTTTAAATAACTTCCACGGCGTGGATTTCGTTTTTAATTATTTCGCGTTCGAGTTTCCGCCAGGGGAAAACGGTTACAAAGCAGTCGGAAATTTCTCGCATTTTTCTTTTTCATTTCCCTCATCCTTTTCCCACCCCTACTCCCCCACCTTTTGTTTTTTTCTTTGTTTCCTACGAGACGAACTCCTCGCGCGGATGAGCCGTAAAAGTTCCTCATCCACTCTAAGAGTTTCTTTCCTTAGCGCAGTACGTGCCGTCCGGCTTCCAGGAATTTAATATTACCCCGTGAAAAATTGTTTGTTTCAGGCGGTCGAGTCGGCGCTGAAGAGGCTCGATCTGCTGAAATACGCGCACAAGAGAGTGAGCAGCCTTAGCGGCGGTAATAAAAGGAAACTGTGCACCGCCCTGAGCGTAATGGCGCCTGTGCCTGTGGTTCTCATGGACGAGCCAACGAGGTATTTGCCGTGAAACGGTTTATTAAGAGGATCTTCACTAACCAACATTAAACTTGTCTTGAAATTACCAAGGATATTTTCATCGACGCTGTTTCATCAACGCCTCCGCCATTAATTTAACAACATGAAACGGTCGATGAAAATAATTAGATTCAAAATGTATACGTACATTTATTTATTTCAGCGGCATGGACCCAGCCACGAAGGATTTAGTGGCCAAAACGATCAGGCGAATGACGAAGAACCAGTGCTGCGTCATCCTCACATCGCACAGCGTGGCGGAATGCGAGAATCTCTGCAACAGAGTCGGCATTCTGGCGAAGGCTGGTCTCAGGTGTATAGGAACGCCGCAGCATTTAAAACACAAGTAAGCGCTTTCGATCGATCGCGCGATTTTAACCGCGGCAGGCAATCAGGTTTAAAAGTTCCGCTAGACATTAATACACTGAGTATCAACGCGACAAAGTGTCCTGTTATTCCGCGCGGGCGCCGATATCCGGCAGGGATTAATTCGAGCCGGGTGCATTTTAATGATGTTGTTCCGGCTGATGGATCGCCCGTGTCGGTTTGATCTCTCCAAAGGCTTTCCGACGAAATACGCGACGCGACAATTCATTTGCCGCCCCCTTGTTCCTGCCTCAGCCGTCGTCGATTGATTTTTAATTTCGCCCATCATTTCTACCCTCATCGCTGGGAATTCGACCAGATTTCGCTTCCATCCGACGAACCATCTGGGATTACCATTCGATTACAGTTACAATGGGACTCCACGGTATTGGCGAACGCGCAGCGATGCTTCTTCGCACGTTCCTGGATTGCAACGCGCGCGTTTAACTTCCTTCGCGGAACAGAACGCCTCGGTATAAATATGTATTTAAGCCGTGGCACCTTTCCGCCGCAGCGGCAACCCCAGGGAAAATGTCCCTCTTACATCTCCCGCGTTCACCGTTTTCTCTTCGAGCACGGGAGAATTTACGATATCACGCGCGCACGTGTGCTCACCCCAGCGCGTTTACACGTAATACGGTAATCCATCCACATTCTCCGGTGAATAGACGGCGAGAAAGAAACGAACCCGTCCGATCTTTTGCCACCGGTGTAAACACACCGGGATATCCTTACGTATGAAATACTGTTTGCAATATCCAGTTATACCGAAGGACCGTAAAGTTGCCCGATTCAAATTTTCAATCTCGTTGCCTAGACTTTTTCCCATTCAGAAAGAGTTTTCCTATCAGTTATCACAGCCTTAATCGAATTTCATTAATTACGTTAATTTATATTTTCACAGCTTTTAATGCCCTAGATAAAAGACGAGCATCGATCATCGCTCGATGTAATCAGCGAGCACGTGAAAAGAGTGGGACCGGTTTTCGCAATTTTCACAAGGTCCTTTGATCGAATTTCCCTCTCTCCCCAAAATGGCCATGTAAATTTACCGAGTAGCTGCCGCGCTGCCCGCCCTTTCCCGCAGCATAATTTATCGACGCCGGTACACGTGTACACGGGCGTAAATGAATACGAATAGATGGATCTGTCGTTGGAATACGCGCGACGCGATAAATATTTGTTATGCCGTTTTCATTTCGCCCGCGCGTGTTTTTCTTTCCCGACGCCGCGTTCCTTTACCTCCGCGGTTATGATCTATGCCCTACTTCGAGTAACGTTCCCACATTTATTAACGCTGTGAATCAATTAACTGCCAATGTTCACCGCGGTGATACGACGGTTGATTATTTATCGTTACCGCATTTCGCCATGTTCTGTTCACAGGTTCGGCGAGGGTTACGTAGCGTTCTTACGTTTCCGTCAGCCGGTCTCGTCCACGGATTTGAGGAAAGCCATAGCGATGTACTTTCCGCAAGCTGTGGTCTCCTCGAGACAGGCCAACGCCGCTCGTCTCCTGGTACCACGAAGCCAGGACATGGCAGTGAGCACAAGCTTTAATAAGCTGAAGCTGTTAGCCGAGGAATTGAAAGCCACGGATTACACGTTAACCCAAAGTTCGCTGGATCAGGTACCGTATTAACAGTTTCAATATAGTGATGTACGGAGATCGTCCGACAACGTTTTTAATGAGAAGCTCGACACGGAGACGTGACGAACGGATTCGCATTATTCCGACACGAACGGTGCATACCTAATCGAACTAAGCGAATCGATCGAGTGTTCTGGAAGATCGTTGCGCCAAATGCACGTACAAGACTCTTGTCTCGAACAGATGATGCATACCACGGGTGCATGCTAGCGCCAGCCTGTTAGACCAAGGACGATAGTCTCAGGAATATTAATGGATCTATCGTCTTAGACTCTCGCATTTGTGTACACTCTCCCGCCCACGTTTCTAACAGACTGAGAACCAGGATGCTCCCGTATCATCGTCTGCTCCTCCTAAGCCCGGTTAAACGTTTTCTGATTCTCTCTGTCGCGACCTCGTCTGTAACCATGTACTTACAAAATCTATCAATTAATTAATCACATTCGCTATTTAATATTAAAACTAAGCGAACTAACGGATTCATCTTCTCTTATTTTTTGTTCGTTTTTTTTTAGTTTGGAGCAAACAACAGTTAAATGTTGGCAGGAAACGCGTTAATCTTCCGCGCCGGTGAATAGTGCTTTAACGCGAATTTCTATTAACTTTTTACCGTCGAATGGCAACGAAAGAATTTTTCATTTGAAACAAAGCGTTGCGTTGAAAGCAACGGGTAAGCGGTGGTACCGTGGCCGGCGTGTATTCGACGGTTTTGATCGATCGCAGTTTTCTTTCCTAACGGTGTATTATGTGAAAGTCGTCGCCGTTTCGTCCTTCGGGGCGAATTACACGTTACGCGACGATTGTCTCTTACATTTTCCGAGAGATTACGCAAGCACCCGTGTGCCGCGCGAAATACAATTAGAAGCCGGGTACGTGTGCGGCTGGAAAACGTAAAGAGCAAGTGAGAAAGAGAGGGTAAGAGAGGGGAAAAAAAGAAAGAAAAGAGATTTGCATACCCGGCTGGCTGTTCCCTCGTGTCGAATTCAGCCGGCTGGCTACCGTGGCAGCGATTCCATCTGCGAAATTCCCTCGCAGATTCATGCAAGGCGCCGCGAATTTGCATGAGTCTGTTAATAAAGGAGGCGCAATTTGAACGCTAATTAAAAAAGTTACCTCGAAAGTTCGTGACCCGACCGGAGGAACCGTTGACTTTGTGATTAATGCCACTTAGAAATTTATTCCCGGCCGTGTTCCACGTGTCCGAACTTCCGCCGGCCGATTGTTTTTTCCTCGCGGGAGAATTCGAACCCGATCGGCTTTCTTATCACGTCGCGGGACGCAAACAACCCGGTGAAATTATCCGTGAATTTTGCGAGTAATTGGATCCGCGGCGCTTGGTAACGCCCGCTCTATCCGCGGGGTCCCACCGGCATGGTATTCGCCTAAATAATTCATACGTGATCGCAGGGCTGATGTTCGGAATAAGCGTGAGATTCCGCGGCTCTTGCTCGACTCAATGGAATCGTGTTCGCATCGTTTATTCCAGTCTCCTTAATGGAGATAAGATTCCGCGGTACCCGTCTCTACGTGCACTTACTTATACGCGGTCGTCACGAGTATTCGCTGATCCGGTTATGTTTACCTACCTGTACACAAAGCTCGCGTTCATACAAAGCTCCCCGGAGATTAACTCGACTTAGAGACTGCTCGTTCTTACTCCGATCTTCCCCGTCTAATACTAATACTCATCCGATAAGTAATTTCAAACACCTTCGAGTCTAGGTAATATGGATCCGATTCTTTCGCGCAAGTTTATCGAGAATCAATTTTTCAATTACATTTTATTTCGATATTTCGAACCGTGTTAGGATTAATCGTTTCACGTGAGAGTCTAAAGCCAAAGCTGTAAGGATACAGTTTTTATAACGATTTTCCAAGCACCCTGCCGATGCTCGAGATAATTGAAAGAAAATAGAAAGAGGAACGGCTTGAAGTTGATCGCGCGAAAACACGGAACGATTTAATGCGCGGCGACACGGGGAGTATTAATTAACCGGGCAACGGTACGACCGGTTGATTAATAATTCGGTATCGTCGGGAAATTATGAAAACAGCTGAATAATCAGAGGGCCCGGGCCACGTATTATTCTCCGCGCTCCGCTCGGACGGTTTGTTATTTATTCGCGTGTTGTTCCTGTTCGATTAGTACGCGTTACGAATCTGCTCTCATAAATTGCAGGAGATAAAATTAGCGACGAAGTGAATCCGCAAGTAGATATGACGGACGAGGAAGTTAACGCGTGGCGAACTTTCGCATCGTAAAGCATTTCTCAGTCGAGATCCTTAACGTGGATATGCAGATTTCGCAGTCTCGGAAAATTCATTATCGTTATAGCTAATATTCTCGTGCCGAAACCCTTTAAGAAAAAAAAGTGCATACAATGAAATTGATAGTACATTCATTTTTATACTAGAACCCGAGGAAACCATTAATTTTCTAGTACTATTAACCCGAATCACGTTCATCAATATTGATCAATTTTATTATGATTTATTCCATTTTTTTCTCAATTTTGTTACTAGCATTTGTTTTAAGTGTTTTATCTGAAATTTAATTTGAATTTCCCTTGACTGCTACTCGTTTCTTTAGATGTGAAAATATGTCGAATGAGACTTGACGAAGGAGCTCCTGAGATAAAATCTGATGTCAAGTAAAATTATAGATCAACGTTCAATGCTCGAATTGTTTCAGGTGCTGGTGAATTTCTCGGAGGAGATGGACGATGTCGAAGGGCCTAGCTACACCCAAAGCAGTAGCAACAACGTCTCAAACATTTATTCCAGTATGGACACTATACACATGGAAACGTTTTGATAGGTTCCACGAGTCGGATCGCGGTTAACATCGATTTTCTTCGTGATCAATTTTTGAGCTCAATACTACGTAAGCTTCTCACGGTTTACAAGGTTTATGTATAATTAACGTACACAGATCGTGGTGCCTTCTGTGATAGCTTTAATTCAATCCTCAAACCACGTTGGATTATTATGTACAGTAAAAGATGTAGGCTTGCATCAGCCTTCAATGGTTAAATGCCTGCTAATAATCCACGATTAGTTATCAATTTTTTTTTACATATAGATATCACGTCTGGTTATTTTTTATAGATATTTGACTTTCAAAATGCTTGCACGGGATTTACTACTCGGGCTATGTACGTATAAGTCAACAATATTAGTTAATCGGTATTACTCGTGATAGTGTATTATTACTTTTAAAGATTTACCATTACGATTAATCAGGATTAATCGTGCGTGGCGAATAACGTGTGATTCGAACATCTTTATCCTTCTTATTTCGGAATAACATCGATTCGTCTCGAATGAACTTAACAAATCAGATTATTAAAAAAGAATTTCATACGAGGTAAATATTTGCCAAAGTGTTAACGTCGGTTGATCAATGCCACGATTATATTTTTATTGTAGATAAATGTACGTAAGTTTTATAAAAATTCTATCACACGATCCACCTATTTATTTACTTTTCATTGCACATTGATTCGAGTTGGTCACAGAAACTTTCCGTTATCGGTATCAAGCATAATAGTATTAAAGCTATGTCGTACAGTAAAAATGATAACTATCTCCCGTCAAGTTACGCTCAGTTCTAGATGTTGTATTAGATATCGCGCAACTGATAACAGCAGGTGGAACTCTGTCGTAACGAGTTACGAATGACTAATTGCACGAGCTTGAGAATGTTTATTGACCGCGCCAGTAGAATCCGGTATACGCGGGAATAATTCGTACCAAGAAAAACTCCAGGCCAGTAGAAAACGTGTGATTAAGCGTTTTTATCACGAGCACGTTGCCCGTAACGTAATTGATTTCGCCGGCGATACCGTCATCGTAGGAATCGTACGAAACTCGAAGCGTAACTGGGAAAAAAATTGCAGCTTCCCTCATCAGCGGCGAGAGTTTCATCCTCAGCGAACTTTTTTGAAAACCGCGCCGGTTAAATTACAAAACTCGTGGCCGTCAGTCACCGGAACTGACAAGACCCGTATCGTTGAAACCGTGAAAAATATCGGGGCCTCGAATTCCTTGTCTATCGCCGATGTTCAACGAAGATTTAATTCGCTGTTTCGCCCGGCGTCGACGAAAATTTCGTCGGTGTCAACGAAACGATCGAATCCTCGATAGCGAACAGAGAAACATATACGTGTGTACAAATTCGGACAATTATTCTGAACTCATTACTGCTTATGTGTGAGTTCCCTAGCGGAACAATATTCAAAAATAATAATAAATCTATCATTTTTTTGGCCTCATTTTTTCAGTGCTCGGTCTGGCATTAATGCTGTTAGCTTCTGACATAATTTTGGCGTTTCGGAATAAAAATAGTTTTAATTATAATACTTTTGAATATTGTTCTGCTAGGGAACTCACACATAAGCAATAGTGGGTTCAGAATAATTGTCCGAATTTGTACATACGTATACGTCCGAGCATATTTCCACAAGGGTAGAGAAGCTGCCTGTTTATTTCGATTCGATGAGCGATTAAAAATAGGCAAAGGTACGTTTGTCTTCGGCCGATGTCTACGGCAACACAGCGTGGATACTTGTGCGAGGAAAGAGAGAGAGAGAGAGATAGGGAGTTAATTAGAAACGAGGGTGAATCGAATCAATAACCGTTCGTTTCTTTGTGCTTTAACTCTAACTATGTTGTGCAGCCGCGCCTCTACCCGAATCGCAATTGTTCTTCCGAACAGAGACGTGGAAACAACCGTTAAATTGTTCCATTTCGTCGACCATACTTTGTCTCGGAACGTGTTTTATCGTATTCGTTTCCCTCCTTGGGTATAAAACGAACGGTCACGAACGTCGCGGAAATGTTAGATAATTCTTCGACCGAAAACGATACACGATCTCGTTCGTAGTCGAACTTTTTTGCAATTTTCTCGGTTAAATAACGCGGTTCCTTTCGTGGATGCGGTACGAGACGGCAGCAATTGTGATGGCGGACGAAAAAAAAAACCAGGAACAGGGATAGTGGTGTCGCTGTTGCGAGAGGAATTGCGTCTGGGGGGAATAGAATCATCTCTCGGCCCCGTTCGTTAAACGTTGAACAATAATTTCACGGAACGAGTCTTTCCACGATTATTTATAGCAGTGATTATTTGAGGATTTGTCAGCCGCAAGTACGGCCGCGCGATATTAGTGTGACCAGGTAGAATCTACCATTCCAGAACCGATAAAGCTCGAATTAATGTTGGAGGAGAGACTTTTCAGTTCTATGGGTACAATGTGCTATTCAAATCGATTTTCCTTTATCTTTTCTACTTCCCGGAAACTCCTTTCCATTCTCTTTTTCATTATGAATCAAGGGGCGGCAGATATATCTTACAGATATAGATATATCTGTAAAATGTTTAAATCGGTTAAAACCAGAACCATCCGAACGGTGTCCTATTGAGTCTTTGTTTTCTCAGTCTCTTCCTAAAGATACGTTCTTAATTCTGTTTTATCCATGTTCCTTATAGTCTGTTTCTTAACAATCAAAAATGAATCGAGTTCGCACCAACATTATCCAGTTAGCTCGAAGATTCAGTTCGAATTAAAGCGCATATTAAGGAGCACTCGGGCCGAATTGGCTACGTGACAGGACTTCGGTCGAGAGCAGTTCGCAAGAAAGCGAAGGGAACGAAGACAGGGATTAAGTCTCGTCGATACAGAGGAACGCGTTATTAGCTCGGGTGCTTTGCAAGAAGAATGGGGAATTAAACAGGATCGATCTTAAATTAATCCTCGGGGAGAAAGCAGTAACTAAGTGGAACCTCTAGCCCGAAGGATTTAAATGTACGAATAGGGACGATTTATCGATGCCATTTGTACGAGGCATAGCAACAGGATTTTCATCTTTACCAGTCGAACCTGCGACCTGGTATCATCGATCAATAACGCGTCTGATAGCCAAGGAACATTTAAAGAATCGTGCTAAACACATGCTTGTTGAATCGTTGCCTCAAATCTAACAATTGAGGATAAATTCTGATTTATTAATATGCAAGGGTTATTCGATGAGTCAATCATTCATAGAAAACATTTAAATAAAATTATCGATTAACGTGTTATTTCAAGGAATTGAAATGTAGCATCGATCACTTTTAATTGGCTTTATAACAGATGGTACCGAGAAATTACGTGTTAGAAAACGCTCTTGCTGTTTTGTATATCATGACATCGATTGTGTCTTTCCGATCGACCGTACAAGTCGCCGTTAGTAACAGAACCGGTTCTTGGTTTTCGATTGCCTTTCGCATTGAATCGTTTGTCCTTTGTACGGCCAACGCATCCATACATGGTCACAGAGAAATTTTCGTAACGGATAATGCGAAAACCTGCGGGGGAAAAAGGAAAGCGGATTATCTCGTTGCATGCAAGCACGCTGTTGGGCGAAAGAACAAATTTTTCATTTCAACGACGAATTAACAGGCCACATTTTCAATCACCATGGCGCTACACGTGTTCCGTGCGTTAAAAGAATCATTATAAATCCGCGTCGCGTAACATGCATTATACAATACATCAACAGGGTGATTACCGGTAATTCAATACACCGATCGTCCAGGAAATTATTCAACGTCATTTGGTTCGCGTGAAACTTTCTGTTCTAAATGAATCGTTACCAAATTATTTAGAAAATTACTATCGACGGGTATAATCGAGGACAGAAATAGATATCAGAATATCATTGTTCAATTTCAATCGTACATATACATTATATCTTTATTAAACATAATTAAGTAGAATGAGGAGTGAGGAACAGTCGATGGTATACCGAGGAACTTTTAACGATATTTCTCGAGCCACATTTCCATACTCCTCGCAGTAATGGAACCTGATCAAATTGGATCTTTAATCTTTCGACCTCGTCGAACTCATAATGGGCCCTTAGTTTCGAACTAACTCCCAGGATAGACAAATTATCTGCGTTCTTAACGACGACAGGCAGAATGATGGATCGATGATCGGTGTCGCTTGACTACGTGTCGTAACGATATCAATTTGCCATCAATTTGCTTGTAATCGATGCAAAGGGTCGTCGTATCGTTCGCCGTGCCATGAGCCAACGAGGCGAGCGCATCTGTTTCAGTTTAATACTTGAACGAACCCCACCTATCTGCGAGGCAACCGCTCCGACGTCTTCAACAATATTCTTATCCTCATTTTCCTTTCGATTCGAATGAAAGAGCCGGTTTCGATCGGGATATCGGGGTAAATCGCAGGAAGTTCCCCGCGGGAGAAGCATTTAAACTTTTCGATCGATTTCGTGGCGGGACGCGATGGGCGCGAAATTA
This sequence comes from Ceratina australensis, assembly GCA_004307685.1. Lineage (NCBI taxonomy): Eukaryota > Metazoa > Arthropoda > Insecta > Hymenoptera > Apidae > Ceratina > Ceratina australensis. Next base: position 49,334 of record SHCU01000514.1, on the reverse strand, counting down.
TTCCGAGCGTTTTACTCGTTCATTTAGGAAAACTGGTGCGGATAGATACAGATAACCAAGCGAATCGGAAAACCGGCTACGCGTACCGTCACAGAGATTCGGTTTAAACTTGGGAACAACTGCTGTCATTCGCAGAAGCGCGCACCAACGTGGCGACGTTCCCGGAATAATATACACATATATATATATACCTCACATACTTTGGATAACGCAAGAAATGAGAATTGCGTAGCCTACTGAAAATTTCCAAATGGTTGAAACGAGTCACGGACGTATTCTAGAGTACACGCGATACCATCAATCCGTGTTAGAACGCACCTTGTTGATTCAATTCTCGTTGCTTGACCCCTTCGATGCCACCGATCGATCAATAAACAAGTTTCACGCAATAAACGTCATTTTTTTTATCGATAGATCATCGAATCAATAAAACAGTCGTATAAGTAGATACATTTTACAATGGCACAAATAAAATTATTAACATTGAAAATAGCTAACGCAGAGTTCATCTGCACGTATCGAGCAAATGAAAACTGATATATAAGGAGACTCGCGTATCTGCATATGTAAATATACTCGTTAGTTCTAGCGTTAAAAATCGATAAGCGTAACGGGATGTTAGATGATCTATAACAGGCAGTCTGGGAGGAATATCTTATTCCCGCAAGTCGTCATCATCCGTGTCGCCGTTCCAGTTATCCAGCCATTAGGCAGTGCACACAATGCATCGGATACATTTATAGGGAAGGATTACAGGCAGCTTCGTGACACGACACGGGACCGTTCTAGTGAATGCTGATCCTCTATCAACCTTCTTCGAGCTTCGAGCACCTTCCTCGAAGAGATATCCCCCTTCATCCGGCGACAGTAAGTCGACTGGAGAGACTAAGTCGAGGAGGTTAATCTCGGAAGAGTTGTTCCTCCAGGGCATCCCTGGTCGACGGTTTCAGCTGTCTCCCCAAATTTCCTGGTATCATACAGCTCGAAGGGTATCCCTGAAATTCCGTCAAAATCGACAGATTCAAACATCATATCTCACCCTCTTTAATAATTACTAAACATTCGACTTTTCTACTTTAATAAAATTGTTTCGAATAATTCTCCTGCTTTGATTGATCGCATGTAACAATCGTCGATACAAGGCAGATATATGTCTGCTCGTAATTTCCGTGAAAAAATGATGACGTGCAACACCGACGAAACGCTCGAGAGATCTGTAGTTTGTTGGGCAGGCATTTATTGATCTTCCTGTCATCGTTTAACGGTTAACCGCGGTTTAACGCACGAAAATCAGCCAACTGTCCGACTGGTAAACAACGATTTCATTTTCCCGTTACATGCCACAGACACGGATTAGTTACTGGCGCCACGCTATTGATCCGTCCACGATTTCGTTCCGATCGCAAAAAATACTGCGATCGATCCGATTCAACGGTGCAAGGGGAAACAAAATTTCAAAGACAGTAACTTTGTCCGAGTTTCGCGCAACTCTGTTAGTCATTGTTATCAGATAATACGGTAAACTGGTTGGAGCTGCGAATCGATTTAGCTTCATGGCCGTTCACGAGATGCAGCGCTATCGTAAGAGTACCGTTCTTACTCGCAAGTAGATTATGAATGAAGTTGAGTTTTTTTTTATGTAGTTCAGGTAAATCAGCATTCTTTCATGAACGTATATTCAGAATAAATTATTTGGTTCAACTTTTCTTGTTCTCCTGTTAGAAGCTCTCTGTCTCTTATTTACATTAACGCATTATTCTTGCTGTGTTACGTGAAAAGTATGCGCACACTAATAACCAGACGGATGAAGAAGAAAGAACGTTATAATTGTACTAGGTCAGTGATTAATACGATTGTACGATCCAATCAGCTTAAAGACCACCTATTAAGGATAATTTTTGTTGGATGTACCGTTCCGGCGATGCATCGTGCAGCTGACGGAAGATTAGCGTTCATCCGGGGATAGATTCAGATAAGAGTGACGGCAGCGAAATCGCTGGTTCGTACAAATAATTCATGCAGATAGAAAAAAAAGAGAGAGGAGGGATGTAACGCGGAGCGTGTACGGGTTGGTAACGATGCCATTGCGAGCGGAAATTGAAACGAGTCGAATTTATTCGGGGCGTCCTTGCTCTCGTAGATTCTCGTTTCACTTCCCGATTCGTGGAACGAAAATATTGCATTATCCAACGGTACATGAGCGCTCGCACGCGATTCAAATGATTTGATGATGCGTTACATTTCGGAGTCGCATAGATGAAACTCATCGAGTCAGAATGTTAGCAGAATAAGCGATCTACCAACGCGTTATGTAACATAATACCTTTGCTTACAGATTACCTTATCCATGTGCATAGGTTAAGTTCACTTAACTAAAAAACGGTACGTACAATTATAGTATTTATGATAACTGGCGGCAAAAAAGAACATTATTCCTCGCCTTTTAGGCTATTTGACTACTTTTAAAAAATAATCAAATCGATATTACGTAGTGCATTGATACGTGAAACTCGTTTCAAGCAAGGTGAAATATAATTGAAAAAGAACGTTACAGACACAAGACCTGGGAATCTTAGCTTTAAGCTTGTATTCTCAATATCAATGGAAACGTTGATACAGACGCCGAACGGCAAGTACCCTCGATACCGTGTCAGTGATAATCCACAAGATCGTATTTTAATCAGCACCGATGCATGCCAAGAAACTACGTATCGATCAAAGCGGATCCTTGTAAACCGCTTTGCTTGATTAGAACACGTCTTGGTAGAACGTGATCGGCGTCTGATCGAACAGCATCGCCGATTCGCCGGTCCCGTAAGATCACGATGCGCAATTCAATCAGTTTCCTTGCTCGCCCACCCTTGTGCCATGATGGAGAGAGGACTGTTTAATTAGATCAATCCCGGCGGATGTGTCTCGAGGTGAGCTCGACACGTAGGCATAACGATCCATCACCAAACAGTGGTGTAAGGAGGTACGCCGAAAGGGCGAACGGGGCGGGAGAATGAATGGCAGGGCGTCTAATTCAATTTCGACGCCGCAGCGCGCGGTTTAATCGCGTCGGCTCCGATATTAATGAACGATTAATTTTAATCGTTCGATCCGACGGGCCAAGGCGCGTCTTGGCATCGCGGTTTATTCGCGAATCCGCTCCCGGTAACTTGGGGCAGGAAACGCGTCGCGGTTTTCTCGCGAGGAGAACCGGTTCGATCCGCTTTCGTTCGGCCCGCCACGCTACCGCGCCGGTGACTTTACGCTGATAGAGAGAACTGTGTCTAATTTCGTCGACGACCCATTGCCAGACTCGCGTGGAGTAGAAATATGCGCGAAACCACACGCGGGTCGCAACGACACCGTTTTTGCGACACCGGCCGCGGCGAATCATTGTACTCAACTGGTTTTAATTAACACGCTACATCGTCCGGCGACAATTTCGAGATACATTTTTGGCATGAGACCGACGATTCTGTAATTCTCGCGCGTCATGTTCTCAATGGGGGATAAAATTAAATTCCTTTCATGCAAGACTTCGGGGATTTCTCGGTAAGGCAAGGCATACGCGTGTAGAGGATCGACGAAAATAGGTTTCCGCCGGAAGCCGCACAATCGTCGATCTCTCAGATCTGACGCGCAGTCTCGAGGCCTCTGAAATCACCGGCTATGATTTTACCAGTCTAAGTAAGTGAAATAACACGAAAATGCATGAAAAACATGGGAGTAAACATGTTTTGTCAGATAATATCTGAATAAAGAATGTAGGAAGGGGCAAATGCCAGCGAGTTCGCGTTTCGAAACGTCCTCGTGGCGCGATAACGGATTCCGTGGTTTGGCAGTCAGCTCTCGATATTCCGTCAGACGATGTTTCCGCGTAGCGAGGCGACGTTTGGATAATCGACGTTTCACTGTATCTAATTAGATCGATTCCCGTCTCGGCGACGGTTCCAGAGAGATTCGACCCACGGTAACCTGAATTTCGCGGACGTAACGATCTATCACGGGCGATCCACCGTATACATACTCGCTGTTTAACTCGCTCCCGCTCGCTTTATCGGGGAGACTGCCGGCATTGATCAAGATTAATCGTATGCAAATTATCCGAACTCCGCAGGGAAGAAATCCTACGAGACGAAGGCACTTCCAAGGCCTCGACTCTCTCGCGGAGTCGAAGCATCGTCCTCGAAGATATTCTCGAATTTGCTAGAAGATAGATAATTGCCCTTCTCAAGATACATGCCGTACAAATCTTATTTCAAACGCGTTGCCATTTCATCGATAAGAGTCTCTCGGGCATGAAGCAGTTTTATTTTTTATTTTTTACCATTTCCTGTAACGGCAATGGTACTGCTTTTGTTTGTCATAACAAAGGGTTTGCTTCGAAGGTTCATTTAGCAGTGGGCAGACCGGAATGAAGCGGGTTCAGTTCCACGTCACTCGGATGAAAAGTTGATACCTCGAATCGCGAATACGAGCTTCATTTATCATGGGGGACAGCTACCGCGATGTTGCTGCATTTAACTTAATTTCCCCGAGATTGGCCGCCTCACGGCAAAATTAGAGTTGCTTATTATGCATGGGAGATTTATACTTTTTCCAGCGTGCCGTCGATACCGATAAAATCGAGCGAAGGTTACCTATAAACTTTCACTCTGCCAATAAATATGATTAACTTATTACTTGACACAGGAATCTCCTCCGTTATCTTGAACGTGGTTCACAATGACAATCTGATAAAGTGAAACGATTTCGATAATGGAATTCACTTGTTCCGGACAATTATATACCCGTTTGACAGATTAATCGCCTTATCGCGGCTATAAATTTCGACGAAATGTATGACACCAAACTGGGTTAAGTGGTGTTGCCAAATAGAGGAGGCAACACGGCGTGACTTATTCCAATCGAGGCTCGCTCATTTATTTAAATAAATAATGGTAATAACGAATGAATTGTATTGCAAACCAATAATTCCGATGTTCGCGACATCACAACACGGCACGTGGGACGGAAAGTACATTACAACCGTAAAAAAGTGTCGATAGTCCACCCAGATACAACGATACGTATTGTAATCAATTTCGGGTAAAAATCATATACTTGGCTCGCAATACGCGTAACGTCGAGTATCCAATATTTGATTTTACAGCGGTGACGGGCAACGTAAAATTTCGCTCGCTTCTGCCGTTACCGTTTTTCAATGCCGTTGAATATTTCATCGCGATAACGCCGCACCGGAATTAACGATATTTTTCGTATCTATCCCTGCCGATTTCCCGCTTTTTTTTCCAACCAATCCGTTACCTAGAATCTGTTCGCGCATCGGTGAAACTTCTCGCGAAAAAATACACGACCATTGAAATTTAATTACGCTGCCGATGCACGGGCGACGACGTGACGCGTGTTGCGCCGAACCGATGGGGGAAAATCATCGGGTTTTTCGTACGGGGAGTACGGAGACCCACCCGTCCCTTTTCGCCAGCCGGCCGGGCCGCCCTCGTGACTCGATGATTCACGGCCGATCGATTACTTCTCAAGTGGTGTCGTGCGAGCTAACACCGACGATAGCCACGCACGCAGTGTTTTCAAAGGTATCACTAAGCGTCCGTTGCAACGAATTGTTGCTCGTTACGCAAGCGAGCGTACCGTGGCTGAAAGAAAATTTTACGTAAGTAGCAGTTTGCAATGATTAGAGCTAATGCGATATGTTTGGTCGCGATGTTTCCTGGCGTACGTCACGGTTGCATTTTTGTTCGCGGAAAATATCACGTTTCACTCGGTGCCCGAACGTCTCGTGACTCGTTTTGGCGAGTTTCGAGCAAACGGAGAGCGATAGACCTTGATGCGGGTACGCCAATATGCATTTCGTACGTGATAATTGTAATTCTAAATAGAGCAAATACAATTTGCTGATGTCTCGATGATCGGCTGTAAATCGTCTTAATCGAGGAGACGACTGTTGCTTTTTCGTACGCGATGTCATCCGATGACGTTGATAATGTGTTATCTAGGCTAACGCGAATGGAGATTGCAAACAATGAAATTCGATTCGGATGTTATCACCTTGGCCGCAGTTCTCGACGGAATCACTTGTTAAACGAATTTGTTAGTAGCACGAGTCTCGTACTTAATCGTAGACGACATGTCGTCACGGTTGCGGCGACTTTCTCGTTCAACAGCCTCCCTTCTCGGGGATCGTTCAGTCAGCTGGGAATTATCAAGATTATTTATTAACCAATAGCTGAAATCTGAATTATGCCACGCGATTACGTAAGCTGTTTAATGTACTATTGTTTTATCGCGTATCCCCCGCTCGTTCGACTCGCATCAATCTCTCTTGATTTCCCAACCACGTTTTACAATGGCCGTGCCTTCAGCTAATTGCTTGTCGCTTCATCGTCGCCTTCTCCTCCGCTAACCGCAATTTGTCGGGCGCCTCTCTCGCGTTATCTGCATTCTTCGCTACTGCGAAACCGCCGCTCAGTTATCAGCCGATTACGTAACAAAAAAAAGGATTGACACTTCTAAGATCCACGAGCGTGCCATATAGATAGATACCGGTCGCATAATCGCGGTCACGTCGGTGCTCCGAAACGCTCGGCAACCTCCCCACTATCGATCGTTTCGCGAACGTTTCCCGGTGAGTCAGCGATTCTTTCCAAAGATTTTCCATTCGATTTAGGTCCGTACTCTATCGGATCGTCTTCGATCTTGTTCGATCGCACTCGAATCTCCCCATCGCGAAGACGGGTGACCGAGTGTTGGGAACGAGTCGCGTTACGAAGAGAATTCGGAGTTCTTTGTCGTCACACGTACGACCTGGGTGCTCGGTTGTGTGCACGGTTCCCGTGGCAGAGACCCGGCACTTACGAGATACAGACACGGAAATACGCCGACGCACGTACAAACGCAGACAGACAGGCATCGGCGTCGAGCAGGCTATAGATCACCCACACAGAGGCAAAAGCACGCAACATGGCAACCGAGGCAGGACGTAGAGACGATGGTTATACGTAGGAGTTCCAGTGGCAGGGGGGTCAGTGTAAAACGGCCTTCTGTCGGCAACGTGTCGATCGTACCGTTCCCGTTAAGCGAGCCAATTTTCCGCGTTCTTATCGCTATCGTACAATTCTATTTACAAAACACCGCTACCCGGCTCCGAAACGGAAGGCATCGTTTCGTCGCTCCGATTTCACGACAACTGTGTCGAACCTACCTCGCCATCGATTTCGAAAACCTGCTGACTAGCAGCGTACAGGGGAGCTTACAAAAGGTAAATCGATCGCGATTTCCGCGACTCGCCGTTGTTCCGTGAACTTATTACACGCAACCTTTGTCTGAAATTTCTGCGAACCGACAATTCAACGGCACCGAAAATTCATGTAAATTTCTATTTATATATGATTACTTCCGTCTACGGTTTAACATTGCCTATCAATTATATCGCGCATCACTATGGTATTTAAAAAATGCATCTTTGTAAACGATAGTAGCCTCTGAACAAAACGTTGGTAGGCTCCCGTTTCGGATCGAAGTAAAGTGAGATGATTATACGCGTACATAGTTTGGCTCGGGTTTCTTTCAAACGTAGCTCTTATCGCCTGTACTTGTACATTGTTTACTCAGATATCAGCATGTTTGGCATAGTTGCGCTTTACTCAGTAGCAACGGTGATAGAATTAGGAAGTCTCTGGTAGCTTCCAGACACGCCAAGGTACAAGCCGGTCTCCCCATCGAGGCTCGAGAATGCACGCGTGCATAGTGCGCAAAATCAATTGCCTCACTCGATTAATCGTTCGAACTGATTTCGATACTAAATTCGTAATACACGGAATTAATTGATAAAATGAATGGAGATAAGAATTAATATCTCTTCCCGGTAAATGCGGATTTGTTGAATGATTTCATTTCTATCAGCTACAGCGGGACTTCCGAGCATCACACGTTGACTCGTTACGAACTCTCGTGTTTACGTTTTCGCTCGCGTGTTTTCGTAGAATTTAAATGTAACCACGAGAAACCAGTCTCAAACTCAAACCTGAGCCAGCATAAAGAGCAGATAAAATCGGCCCGTGTCGTAACAGCGCGCAGCGTGCAGTCTCTGTTCGTGACTCGTTTCCCGTTGGGTCGCGTTTGACCTGCTCGGGTCAGGTAGTACCGGCCGTCACGAGCGAATTTTTAGTCGAGGTCGAGGTTTCTCAAGGATGCGCGCGACCATAGGCTCTGCGGCGAGTTTATCGATTTTCAGAATCCGCGCGTGGCTTCGAATTTTGCGCGTTCCGTCCCGACGGGATCGATCGATGGATCGTTTCCCGAGAAAACATGCAATCTCGAACGAAAAAATGCGTCAAAGGTCGCTCGGACTAGATTCGAGGTGGAAGTCCATTCACGTAGTTACCTACGTCAATCGTCTTATTCACGGATCGTTCTACATAAATCGCAAAAGATATGGAATGGTATGTGTATAAGAAGACATACAGTTACCAGTTGAAATGATCGTGGATTTTTCACAAAGCGATCGTAGCATTTTGAAATTCTTATTTGAAATGAAACAACGAAAGCTTTTTTTTTATTCAATTTCTGGTTTTCTATAAAAGTCATCTTTCAATCTGAGCATCGGTTGCTCGCGATCGAACTTTTGTTATATGGATGTCTTTCGCGTAAACGGCATTGGTTGCAGGTTCGCTGCAACTTCGAGAACGTTGGGTTTCAATCGTGTTTAGCCCAGCGGACGTGTAAACATTCGGGATCCGGCATCTGTTCCGGGCTCGTTGTCCGGTGCACGATTGTAGCTCCTATCATATCGAATGAAATTCGCCGGGAATTCGACTGGCGGGTAAAATAAACAGACGTTGCACAAGAGATTCTACCGGGGCAGGTGATATTACGTTATGCAGTTCGCTGTTCAACGTATTCCGAACGGGACGATTCGGTGCGGTCGAAAACCCTGAGAAGCGTCCTCCGTGCAGAAAATAGCCGGTCGATCGTGAATCACGGGAATCGGAGCAACCTCGGTCGAGCATCCTGCTCGATCGTCGAAATCACGAGGAATCACCTTAGGGGTCGACCGTGGCTTTTATCTTCGAGTCTCGGCAAACCTTACGTCAGTGTGATAGCGCTGGGTACAACGGTAACTACAAGCCTTGCCAGCTTTCGGATCCGCCGGCTGAGGCAAGCCACGTTATTATCTTAAACCTATCATATTTTAGAATAGCAAGGCTATCGAAATTCCTGTTACACAACGCTCTATTCATCCCGGTGCTCTTTGTCGTTGCGCTTATTCACGATACCTGCAATAAAATACAAGATTTCTTGACCGTACCGGGAGTTGTTATTCATTCACCTAACAGGCTTGTATCGCAGGAATACAGGTAAAAACTGTATCCGTTTTTACAGTATTTCCACGGAAAGAGATTTTTTTACCAACGTTGAACTTCACGAGAAGCGTTATCGTTGTTCCCACTCCGAGCTGTGAGAAGTGTAGTTAACGTTCACTTCAAGGCCTGTGTATACATGACGTCAGGTCATTTGCCATCCTCCGTCCGTGCATTCTTTCTTTTATTCCAAGAAATAATACTCAAGGAGTTTGACAGATGCTCACACATCTCGTTTGACAAATGGAAGCAGCTGCGTTCTCCGCTTGCTCGAACGTATTCCATCGCGCCGAAAACTTACGTAAGTCGAAACGGGCGAAAGACGTTCGCGTTATCGCTGATTTCCCTTTCGTGAAGCTAAGCGAATCCGATTATCTGTCTCGCAGCACACGTGGAACAGAGTGTCTCTATCCGTTCATTGTCATTCGCGGCGGATGAATGGCCGCATATTTTTCCCTCGCAGAACCAACGCTTTTGCCACGAAACGTGCGTCGCATGGGAACCGGGAACGGGTTATTTCTTTTCGGGCGCTACGCGCATACACGTTGTACCTACGCTTTGATCGGCCGAAAATAAACGTGAGAAGCGACACGGGAGAAAACTAAAAGTGAGCGTTCCTCTCGCCGTGAGGCCACGTGTACACACATAGGCACTCTCGTCACGGTCAATCGGAAAGTTTTCAGACCTCTCGTTTCGTGCTTTCAAACGCGAATCGCGTCAACGAGACTAGATTGCGAGATGATCGATGAAACAACGAATGATTTTTCAGCGTTCGTTGCAGAAAATACGGCGAAGCGTGAACAGACAAATTTTATTATTTCAACGTTTGAAACAAAACGTTCGGCTTGTACAAAAATTCCGATGGTTGTAATACCCTTTTAATTTGTCTTTGAAAGCGTACAAATTATTCCGTCAGAGCCGGCGTGCCCCCGTAAAAGGGGGGTAAAGCGAAACTCGATATCGGGAACATAAATTTGCAAATCGAATTACGGATATAGCAATATTCCATCGACGGTCATCGCGACGTGACGTATTATCGAGATTGAAATTATTTAGAGAATCGAACGGGTAATCCGTATGAAGCGAGCAATATTTTCCACGATAATGAAATTTGTTTCCCGGTGTACGGCTGATTCGGTAGCCGTGAAATTTATGTATATCCCATGTTTCGTTGGATCGGTGCATTATTTTCCTACCGTGACAAGTAATTAAGCGGCGTTTCGATTGCGATCGAACACCGTCCGCCTTTGATCGGACGCGCTCGTCCGTTTAATTCGATTTTTAAAACGCCGATCCCTGGCATACCTGGAAAGAATAAATTAACGGCAGGATGACCGAACTCGTTGTTATTTTTCACGTTTAAATCGACTCGGTGCTTCGTATTCAAAAAATCTGATGTGTATTATACGTCGAACGCGTGAGATTTAGGAGACTCTTTCGCGAAGAGGACAAACACGATTAGTTGACTCGTCGATGGTTCCACTTGGTATGGAACTCACCTTCGAAACGCGCTCCGCTCCATCTGCGTATAATGATACTGACGTCAACGATTTAGAGTCAACTGACTGGCCTGGCTGTTTGCTTGCGTTCGATCAAATCTACATAAAAAAAGGCAGCTCGGTTATTATTTGCTCGTTCGCGTGCTAACTCAAAAATTATTACTCTTTCAATGGACGACGTATGTATTTAAGAGGAATGCAAATCCCGAAAGGATACATATAACGTAATTTAATTCTGTCAATATTTTCGTATCGCCCGCTCCAGTTCGGTAGTCCTTTATTTACGAGTAACAGTAATCGGGTCGCAGAGATATGTACAGATGAAAAAAGTGAAATCCGCATCGTTCCCCTGATGGGGAACATTTTTATTGTCCGTCGTAAAAGTGTCGATCGGTCTGAGCTTCTCATTTGCGCCAACGTGTCGCTCGTATGAATAAATAAAATATTCCATTTCACGTTTGAATAATGCATCCCCGCTTTTGGTATTTTTGTTCGGCAAATACGTGCCCTGAATAAAGTAATCGTGATAATAAGGCATAAAACATTTGATGTTTGATAAGCCGAGGTCGATATAAAAATATTATATAGATTTTTCCTTTCCCAACTGCGAACGGTGCGCGCGCGCCTGCCAGAAAATATTGTAACAGCGAGCTTCTAGAATACGATTTTCGACGAGATTTCGTTACAGATTGCGTTGGCAGAAAAATGCAAACTGCAACTAACCGTACGCACTGGTATGCAGATCGCGTTCGTTTAACAACCAGCCACTGTGATTTTTGTCGCGAGGAAACGTGTATCGATTCAGTGACGCATCCACAGCGTTTTATCAAGTAACCTTATCGATTTTCTGGTTTGCTTACTGCCTGCGATTACGCAGCATTTCGAGTGACAAAAAATTCTACCAACTTTTTAAGTATGTCATACCTAATAATAGTAGAACGTTGAGCGTATAATACTTTAAAAAACTTGTATCAACTTAATTACATATTCTACATGTATCAAGAATTACAAAAAGCAGGAAAGAATAGTGTATCGTAAATAAGCAGTATAAAACGTAAAGCAAGTAGTAGTTTTCTCTTTAAACATTAACAAGTTATATCGTAATTTACAATAATTGTATCCTGCATTAAATGAATCATTGTGCACTGAAAAATATTTATATTATACTTATAGTTTACTGTCCAGAGTTCGTAGATATGATTAAGATCGTGTTTAGCGTTCATATACCATGAAATGTCAATGGGATCTACGTGTATAATCGTGTAAGCGGAATTCTGATATTTCACCGCGGTTTCCGTTTATCAAAGTTATGCGCGAGCTTCCTGTGCACGAATTCCATTTGCTTCCTGCGCTATCGCATTCGTAGAGTAGTTTTCCGCGAATAAATTACTCCTCTTAAATGTCACCACGTATTATTTACGACGAGTTGATCGTAGCTAATTTTAAAATTAACCAGCGTGTGTTTTAGGTAGTTTTCTAATTTTAGGAAAATCGATGGGAGCTTAGATCACGTGCACGTATACGTATGTACTAGAGACTCTGAAAGAAAATGATCGTCCGTCTAATTGGGCCGCTACTTTCGAGCAATTTTGTTGCTCGAAATTCGTGCGGCCTATCGATCCTCCCAAGCGGTTCAACGTTTTCGTGATAAACCGTTCCACTTTCGATCCAATCGCTCCTGCAGTGCAGCGTTTTCAGGCAGATCGACTTGTCTTTCGGTGCACGACTCGCGATAAGCAGGTCTCACAGAACGCGACGTCTCCCCGGGACCAAGTCATTACGGTGTATACTCGCAGTAGTACAAATACGTCCGCTTATGAAACACAAGGCTCGGTACGCGCTGGTGCTAGTTTCATATTTCGTTTCGACGCGTCAGTTCTTTCCGTATTGCAATGTTTACGAGACGTCAGCACAACGCGGGCGTTGCGATGGCTGGAATTCGCAGCGCCGGCCTTTGAAGCTTAAAAATTCTGTTGCTGTAATTTGGGAGACTTCCTGGAAACGCGAACGCGTAATCAACCGCCCGTTAGCAGGGATATCAAGGAGACGCACGATCTTTTATTAGTTCGTACCCTACCGCTTTTTAATTACGACGTATCTTTTTTTTGGCCATACCGAGTGGCTCGTTCTATTATCGTAAGATCTCGACTAATGACATTTTTTGGTGACAGTTTTCTTTTTTTATTTTTAATTCTGTGTCACGCGATTCGTACTTCAAGGTGATCGATCGGTGTGCGTGCACCCTTAGGCACACAGTCTCGAGGATACAGATACACGATCGATCGTGGCATAGAGGTCGTCGTACCCGTGTTAACTCGAACTTTCATGGAATTTATTGGCCTGCTCTTACATGGAACGATTGCTGCATCGCTTTGCGTTAACCCGTAATTTATGCCAGATCCTTTCGAACGTTACATAACAAATTAGCACGCGCGCGTGTAAAAATGTATAAAGGAAATTGTGCTCGGTAACTGTTATCGCTCGGACGTCGTGTTTGAGGATCAATTAACGATCACGATGTGTAATTCATTCTGGGAATTGAATCTTGACAGGTTTCGCAAAATTCTCGGATGAGAATTACAGACGTCGTTACGTTCGTTCCGTTTATGAGAATTGGAAGTATCCGCGGCGTTCTATTTTTATCGGCGAGCGTTTATAAGGTTCGGCCGGCGGCCTTTATCTTCTTGCCAATAGGCGTTAATTTCCTGATAAGATTAAGGTCATCTCTCGATCGGGGGATACCTTTTTTCTCTCGAAGAGAATTGCGATTTCCTGCAGTTCCTCGATAAAATTGCTCGTGTTCCCAAGTGTACAGTACAGTAGTATAGCCGAGCCTTGAATCGACTTTTCTCTTTTTTCTTTGGCGAACCTTGCGACTGCTAAGAAAGCCACTTTCTCTGAGCCAGCTTCGTAAGCGCGTCACATTTTTAAGCGATGAAGGATATTATTTTAAATTAACTCGTGCAATACAGTCTGCTCTTCCAGTAACAATTTACGTCATGAGACTCGGTCGGTTTTATATTTTATACAAAATAGCATTTAATGATTGACTCGTGCCACTGATCCTATTGTTTCTTCTATACGAGTCCAGTGAAAGCTGTAGGATACTTTAAGGAAAGAAAATCCTATCGAGACTTTGCGAAACGGTTTTCAATGTCTAAACGTATTTTCGTGTTTGATACGCCCGGGGCGTCTTCGGGAAGCAGAAAATTCGCGCCGATTCCGGTGCACCAGAACTCCATTCCGCTTTTTCGCTTGTCTTCGAGGCGGCTCGATGCGAAAATTTTGAACGCAGCCTCGAGGTGGCGAGCGAACAGGTTCCCGGGATGATAGAAACGGGCGGCTTGCGTCGCGATGCCATACGCCATACCGTGTCGCGACGTGGGAATATATGAGGTTGGCCGGAATAAAATTCGCGACCAACCCGAGACAGGCGTTCACCTGCGATTCAGATGCAAATGCGAAACCCGCGCCTTTGTGCGTTGACGATAACTTTTAAAAACTTTCTCGTCTCCGTCGCCGTTGTAACCGTAGTAATAATGCGAGCAATGGATCAACCCACAGTGGCCGCGAGATATTTTTATTCTCTTTCTTTTTGACAACGCAGTATTAAAAAAAATTCAATATAGGATGAACCTGATTAAAAGTTCGTGCAACGTTTTTATTTTAAGTTTAACACCCTCGTTCCGCGTGAGACGAGACAGTTTAATCCATTTCAAGTGATTCTTTTAATTAATCAATTTTAAGACCGAGCTGAATTACATTCGTGGAAACGGACTATATTGACATTGACATTTTTCTGTTTATACAGGCTTGTCCGCTTTCATTAATGGCTACCACGGTCGTCGGCTAGAAGTCGTTCAGCGAAGTTTCGTGCTGCCAGTGTGATAACACAGCCCATACCCGATGAGTGTAAGTATCAAATCGATTGATCTAAAACGCGGTGTAGGTACTTGTTTCCGAGCCATAGAATCTTGATACGCGTGCAATGTCATTACCTCTGAGTTCGCTGACCTCAGCTGCTATTAGATGCACACAATACAATAACAAACGAATCAACAAAAAACATCTCACATACAATAAAAAGTGAATTTATTTGTACATATTTATTTTGAAGATCTGTCAGAGATTTGTATTATAACAATGATTGATATTAATACGAACTACGATTCGCCGTGAACTTTTTTTGGAACGTTTCCTCGCGAAAGTTAGATTTCAACGCACGCACGTCTCGATATCGAATTAAAGCGAGCAGTCGAATTAAGTCCAATAAAACCCGGTCGGTTCTGCGTCCGAGGCGCGCTCATTTACCCAAGTTTAAACGAATCGGATTCCGAGGCGACGCGTGGCCCGCATAAGCAGCATATAAATTAATTAGAATGATCTTGAAACGGTTACATCACGAGACGACGTATTTATCACGCCATGCGATGAAAAAGAAACTCGCTACACCTATGCCGAGGAAACTTACCACGATCGTAATTGCCCGTAAAGACATCGCGTGTCCAATCATCGCGATCGCTCCGAGAATTGTGTAACATTTTCATCCACGCGAATTACATGCAATTGTTCGGTTAAGCAACAAAGTCTGATTAATTGATATAATAGATCTGAAAACTATGAAAATGTTACGCGGCAGCTGATGTATTTTATAAACGATTTGATTTCCGATTCTGCAGTAAAAATGGACGATTTTAACGCAGTTATTTCTTTGGAACAGATTAGTTTGGCAGGTGGTCACATGGTGAAGCAGAGGAGGTTTATTGGGAACACGAATAACAAGATGATCAACATACGAGAATATTTATAGGCTGTTTATAGATCGAACTCGAACGTGCATACACGTGTCTCACTATCGTGTGACAGAATCAGCGAACGCGGATCGGTCCGCATGAAGGAGAAGAGCGGGTCAACCACGCAATCATCGAGTCGCGTTACGGTGAAATTCATTTTAAAGATCCGTACAAAGGGGCCAGGATATCCGACGCGAACGCATAGCAAACGAATCTCCGTGAGATATTTATAAGGCGCCTGAGCTATGGTCAGCCTCTGCGACGATCTGACTTCCTGCTATTACACGATCCCGGAGAGATGTTTAATTTTCGCGCAGAGGTAAGTAGAGGATTGCATCGCGGTTATCCCTTACGCCAGACCCTCGAACACGCGCGATTCCATTAATACTGGAATTCAAGCACGGAAGGGGGAGAAGAGCGAGAAGAAGAGTCTGGCGTAAAGGGGATCTGCGTGTTCTAAGCACGATCACATAATTCATGTCCCCGTCACGTTTCAGATCCGATTTATCGAGCGTTCGTACGAGGAACGAGTCTAGAAGGGCTTTCGTTGAAGCGTGTTGAAGATAAAGTACGCGAAAAAGATAAAAGGAGAACAAGAGCTGAGGAAAAACTGCATCGCGAGGTGTTGAACATGAGTTCTCTCTAACACGGGATCGTTCATGTGTTTACAAACGTATCTGCTGCCAGCGAATTTGTACTTCATTAGACAGGTACCATCATAGCTTGCCTACTTTCTAACGTTACGCCTACAGTTTTCGAGGTTTCTCGCCTCCTAGCGTTTACGATTTATCGTCGCGTCGCTCCGGTCAATTGCAAGTCGTAGTGAAAGTAGCCTCTCGAGGTAAGATTACGCGTTGGCAGCCAATGCGATTCGTCCTCATACCGGTCCAACGGTGGAAAATTTATAGCTGCCAGACGAGAGAACGGCGAAAGAGCTTAGAGTTTGCATTTTTTTATCAGTTATATACGCGAGTTTCAGTCATTCCTTTGAAGGATAACGTAGAAAGCTAAAGATTAGAATAGATAAATCGTCTAAACGATTGTTAATACTTTAATCGCCGAATATACAGTAAACGCTCTGCGTGGACAGTATCGATTTACTATTATTTGACTTTCTATTCGTATGGAGCCGAATAAAACGGATGGAATAAACATGAATAAATCAAGTTGAATAGGAAAGTTAACGCCTTCTGGTTCAAATCGAAAATGCTATTGATCGACGTGAAATTTGTGGAATTCCCACGATAGGTAGAGAATTTCATCGAGTACTGTTGAAAGAGTAAAAGAGTCGAGAAGAACTCGCGTTCGTCTATATTTCAAACGCGATGGTATTACACTGAACAAGGTCGGCAATCGTGATACAATTTCGAATTAAACGCTGAAAGACCTTCCTTTAATCTAAATGTTGGTCAACGGTTACGCTCATTCAAGAACAGTTTATCATCATTAAGGCTCAGTTTCCAACTTACGAGCGTCACTCTGTGGCATCGTAGCGTTCAACAATTTTCTCCGGAATATTCCGTTCGTTTATTCATAGATTCTAATGAAACGTTACTCACGCCGTTTCTATACAATTTGTTCCAATTGCAGCATATTAATGCGTGCCACTTGTTGCAGGTTTTTTTTCTAGGTTTCCAGCAAGTGTGATACTCGCAAAGAAATACAGCCAAAGTAAACTAGTGATATTCTTTATGCAGTATTCTTCTTCCATTATTGCGAGAGAATATAAAGGAAAGAGATAGAGGAGTCGAGTCGTAATTGATATAATAAGAAAATAAAAGTATCTGAGGAATTGGATAATTCTACAAGTACACAAATTAGGAACAGTGAAACGATTTTGTGATCTACTTTTGCGACTCGAGTGCCGACATCGGCAGACATTCTTCAAAATGGTGAGTACGAACCATAATCTTATCGCATTATTTATAAATGTATCGGAAGCATATTATTACAATTAGGCGCCATTCCTTGGCGTCTTCGGAGCGTAAGAATGTAACGGGCTGAAAGAACGAGACGACGGCAAGGCGAAACCAATAATTGAGCTAGAGAAGAGTCACGAGGCTTTCATTAAAGCGTTCAATTTATATCGGTGTGTAGAGGGTGCGCGTTGGCAGCGGAACAATCGTTTTGTTACATTCGGGCTCCGCTCGCCGTGGTCTATAATTAACAAATCCGAGGTATTGCTTTCATGTCGCGGCTTATCAGTAAATGATAATTAATTATTAAGTTATTATCTCCCGCTGCAACGATGCTCGAAATCTCTGCGGCGCTACAGTTAATTTCGTTTCAATTAGTTGAAGATTTAATTTAAATTATGATGCGAAATTTATTCACGCGTTTCAGAGCTGACTCGCGATTTGCCTACCGCTTCCGGCTGATTCATTGAGTAATTTAAGCGATCACCGAATTCTATCATAAATTCCATACTGCCTACGAGCACGTCTTATCTAGCACTTTGCCAAGAACGTTATAGTCATTAGAATAGCCCGAAGATTTTGAATAATTACGTTTACATTGCTGCGGGTAGGTTGTTGGTTACATTGCAGAAGTTTAGTATCTTGGATGAGAACGAGGTTTGCATATATCTCGCTGGTCTCTCAGAGCAATATTTTGTTTACGTGCGTCTGAGGCAAGATAGTTCTTACTATTTCCGTTAATTAAATCAAACGCAGAGAAAGTAAAAAATAGATGATCGAGGTATAATATTAATCGTTTGTATTTGAGGAAATTTTCTCAAAACATTTACTGAATTTCCCTATTTATTTTATATTGTCATGTGAAACTATCGTCGATTTTTATAAAACAAGTGGCGACCGTAGTCACCTATCGAGTGCACGCGGTGGAAACAATATGACACCGTGCGATTATCCATCGTGGCGGTATGGTAGCGAAACGACATTCGCAAGCTTGGTCGCGTTCGTCCGAAAGGGTTTCGGGAAACAGAAACGTGAGGAAAGTGCGCGCACACAGTCGCGCTTTGCGAAACCGTGCTTATTCCTTTATTCCCGTCACGCCATTGAGGCGGTTGTCCTACCCGGTGAAAAGAAGGAACGCTCTCGACAATAATACGACGGAAATGAGGGTGACCCGAATCCGAAACGCAAATGAACCCGAGCGGACGCTGAACGTCCGACCACGTGGAAAACTGGCGCGCGTCAGCGGTTTTCCATATCTGTCCCTCTCGCCCTGCTCCACCTGTCTCACGGTTCTGCTATGCCGGCTTCCGAGCACGATTAACCCCGCGCGATAACGATAACTCTGAACTCAACCCGGCCAGAAGAATAATTAGCGGTGACGAAGCTCGCGAAACTGGTATTAATCGGTTCGGAAATAATAGGTTGCGATTAAACAGGGAGAGAGAGAAAGAGGAACGCCGCGTGTACACGCGTATCATACGTTGCGTGGCCGTTACGAGCATCAACGAAAGCTGACGAGATCGAGCTTACTAATTTGTCGTGTCCGTTTCAGTACCAGATATACTCGCTTCAGTTATTCCGCATTGTGTCACGTCGCGTACTGTATTCGATGGTATGATCTTTTCCCCGTAGCGAGTCCGGGAATTTCGAGGTGATCCAAGCAACTCCGATAAGCTTCTCAGATTTCTCTTTGTTTAATATTTTTAATGGGATCAAGTCGGTGGTCGTCACAGATTGGGGAAGTTGGTTTTGATCAGAATATTTTCCTACGGAATCGGCAGCGGTGCCTCGTTTTTCTGTCACGTATCGCGTTTTGAAAAACCTTCAGCATTCCGAGCTCTCTCTCTCTCGGAGTTGCCCTCTGCGGTATTGTTATTTTCGCGGAGCGTGGGCTGAATCTATACCGCCGGTATGTATTTTGAATATCGAATACGACTTGCAAATTTATTGAACGGAGCACTTTAGATCCAGATTTGTGTCTCGATTCGATTCCTATTCTGATTTCTCAGGCGTCGTTAAAAATACGGGTCGCGATTGACTGAGGCAGGGGTGGAAACTTGTTTGTTTTGTTATCCGTCAGAGATCTGAACGAAACGATCGAACAGTGGATGGACGTGAATGTTTCGGCGTTCGTCTCGCGATAACGACAATGATTTTCACGGGTTAAGCAAACGGGAAAATATCGTCGACCATCAATTCTTTCATTTTCATTACCTCTATTTTTCACCGTTGTAATCCGTCACTAAATCCTGAGGAGGAAGATAAACTACCGTCCATAGCCCGTTACGAAAGCGCATTGTTGCGCTGTACCGAAAGAAAATAAAAAGGAAATCGCGAAATTCTATTTTCATCATTTTTCTCTTATCAATGGTTAGAATAAATGAGCTCAGGAATTTTCAGAAATTATAATAATTAGAAAGATGTGAGTATAAACTTCGCAGATTTCTCTTTGCCCTACTTTAGTGACTGATTATTAGTCACATCTGTGGTTTTTTATTTCCATTATAGTATCAGGTATTCGTTACTGGCGATGTGGGAAAGTTACAGAGTTACGATAATGCGTCCGATAAATTTGTCGGGGTCAAACGTGGCCCAGTGATACAGAATCTCGACGCGATTTACGAAATCCACTGAAAACCCTACGCGACTCATGCATATGTATTTCGGGCGTCTCTTGATTTTCAATAGAGATACCGCGAAAACTAACAATATGTTCTCGATCAAAACTCATTGCTTAAGTCAAGACGAAAGAAGAAGATCACCTGCTATTTCGAAAACATCTCTCGACTTTTCTATCCTGTAATGTTATTGTTTTTCCCAGCGCTAACAAACTTTAATTTCTGAATTAGCCAACCGTTACGCAACCGTTCAACGATACAGTGGAATTCGTTAGCTGAATTTACTCAATTACCCCGATTGTGGATTTCCCATCAGCCGGGGAAGATACTTCGTCTCTATATCGGTCGTTGTGCAACATTAAACGTCGGGAATCGGTCGAAAACACGCGCCGTTACGTCGCGTCCGTGTCGTTTTAAACGGTGTCAATGGAGGTTCGACCCCTCGCGAGCGAGCGAGCGATCGTTCGCGATCGAACCGAGTGTTATGATTTCATTTGGTCGCGCGGAACGCTCATCGATCGTAGTTCAGAGAGTTCGTGTCAGGGTCTGTGCGTGACTTCGATGCTCGGCAGCGGCGGATTCGATCCCGTCTAGTTCGAGGTCCCAGGGTCGAGTTCCGATCGGTCGGTCGTTCAAGAATGGCTCTGAGACGAACTTCTATTTCTGTTCACTGAGAACGTCTCGAGCAATGACTTCGTTCGGATAATTTACGCTGATCAAGTCCGCTAACCTCGCGATCCTCGCCGATGGTTGACGGCAGTTAGTTTCTTCGGCGTCGATACGTGGCGAGATTTCGTAGACCGCAACAGCAATCCACCGTGTGATTGCTGCATTTTTGGAACAGGTTCGCCCGACAGAGACGGATACCGTAACTTCATGAACGATTAAAGGGCTATTTGTATGGAACGCGGATCGCTTTTGCGGTGTGCCAGGAATGATCGATGCGAACCAATAAACGCGGGGGATGTATTAGAAGGGAACTCACGCGAGCTCCTCGTGCCTTTTTAAACCGTAATATTTTCACTTAGCAGCGATAAACTCGCGGTCGTTCGTTTGCCGTACGTACGTGCGTCTTCGCAATTAATGTTTCGCTCTTGAAACACGAGAATCGGTGATACGAGTGCTCCGGAGCAATTGAATTTGAATGGAATCACTTGAAACAATCGAACCACTCGACTAGAGCGTAGTAATTTACCTGCGCGTGAACGGTGTCTGGATAGATCTCGGAAACGGTGTTATACACCGTCGACGGCTCTCTCGGCGTCATCTATGCGGTCTCCGACGAGGATTAAACGAGCGCGGAACCCCTCGAAAAGGGTGCACGAAAAAATAGTACCTTTCTTTGTATTCCGTGACGCGCGTCTCTAGTGCTCTCAAATAGTTCTCGAGGGTTTGTTCCCTATGTCTTTTCGCTCCCTTAATTTTCTCGCTTTATGATTTACGGACTGAATACATCTGCCATGTAGATAGAGTAATGCGGAGAAACACACAAGGGGAATGAATAGAAAAGGAGCTAGCAGATTTACCGGTTTGCAATCAGACTGAAGCAGAGTGTCAAACACAAATACATTTTTGAAAACTTATCTGCTACTGATAACATGATTGTTTCTGTTAAATTGGGAACACGGAAATGGAAAGATGGTCATTTGAAAAGACTTTGTAGCAGCGGAAAGAGTAACTGCGAACATTTTCTGGCCGGCCTGGTGTTTCGATTACGCCGCGCGGTAATCCGCTTTGCGGATGCGTGAAAACTTTTAATACGGCGGCCGTGCTGACCACCGGCCTGATGTGTAAGTACATAGAAAGTCTGACCCGGACGATTCAAATCCCGAAACATCGGGACTGGTGGTAACGAGCATTCGGTGGACTAAAAAGAGGTGTAGTAAACTGCACAAGTTTAACGTGCCGGAACTTTAACGCGCTTTGCCCGCCTGCGGTAGAAAGGGAAACCCAAAGCCGTTGGCAACTTTTACCTTCTTTTACTCGTTTAACTGGAATTACGGATACATCTACGGGCCAGGGTACGATGTAGATGCCAAGTTATAAAATGGTTTTCGAACATTAATGAGCGTGCCCACTTGAAATAGAGTTCTATTTTTGTTTCCGTGCTTCCCGTCGCATTAATCCCTATATACATAAAATATGCGCTCGTAAATTGTATTTATTCGTCTCTCTATAACCGTCCCAAGACAGTGAAGTATGCACTTTTAATCCATAAATATATAATTCCAAGGGAATAATTAAACGGGATGTATTGCTGTACTATTGATTTTCGCTTCGCCATCCTATCCACGTTCCTCGAACGTGTGCATCCAAAACATATGGGACGTGAATCTATCCATCAAATTCATGCGCGACGAAACACGCTCACGTGCATTACAAGGGGTTTTTTTATTCACATTTTCATAATGTAATTTCAATTCTACATTTATCGTTTTGAGTGCTTGTCTTTAAGCGACTCAATCGAAATGAACGATGGATTGATAAGCCTTCATTTATATCCAGCAAATCATTATCTTATCGCTTCGCTATTTTTTACTGTGTGAGTCAGATCCTCAAGATTGAATTTGGATACAGCACCTAAAAAAAAAACGAAGTTAAGTAGCGCTTCTCTTTTTAACGAGTGACGATAAACAACAGAATATTAAAATCGTAATTCTAGCAGGCTACCTTGATGTTACCATGTTTCCTTTCTTTTTCGCGAAGATTTTGGACCGATCCTCGTTAAATCGACTACCCTCGATGTTTTTCGTACGCGATCAAACAGCGAACGTGAAAAAATGTTCTCACGATAAAACTGGCGGGGCTAGAGTACATTCCTTGAAGATGCTGGCGGTAGGTGGTACAAAATGAAACGTAGATTAAGGGAGAGAAAAGGGAAGGATCTGCTCGAGACGTTGCATCTTGATGTTATTAAGCGGCCTCCAGTGCAACCACTCCTTCCACACCGTGGCAATATATTTCCTCGGAGGCTTATTTCTACCCACCGAGATCTTATCTCTATTATGCTCGTCTTTTCATCTTTGCCGATTTACCTCTTTCGTTTTCTTTCTACTAAAAATGCGTTAGCATTTTTGTTCCTCGCGCGATCTACTTCCGTTTCACTTTTTCTATTAAACAAACTGTTTTTAAAATTAAAATTTACGTCGCAACTGTTAAGAAGTATTGTCTTCCTTTCCAGCTTGTCATGGAAGTATCTTCGCGTACTTTTGAGTTACGGATCGCACAATAGAAATTTCTCGGAAAATCCAAGTTGCCGCAATAAGAATTCTCTGGCAATACTACTTTGTGAAGAAACAGTACACTTTTCCTTAGATAATGTACCTTTCCGTTTCCTCTTAAGGTCTCTTTCTCTCTTCTCTCCGTTGTTTATTCCTTCGGTGTTCTTTGAAGATAACAAACTTCCACGGTTTGCTAATCTTCTTGGAAATCCTGTAGCAATTTGCAGTCACTGGGAACTCGTTCGCGAACCTTCCACCTCTCGTCCTCCGATACGAGATACATTTTAATCAATCACGTTATTAATCAGCTTTCAACCAGTCACTATCGCTTTCAACTCACTTTCCGAGTGAGCGTGTGGAGTTATTTAAAACCTTCATCTGGCTTCTATTATTATACCGTCTCTCCCATTATTCTCGCCGTTGTTAAACTATTTATATTTAGCCTGTCAATCTAATCGATTCCAATTCAATCTCGATGAAGGCGCGTCCATGACTCATCGATCTCCGTGTCGTTGCACTTTGCCGTCGCGTGACGTTTACTTTCATTCGGGGAAGAACCGCATCGCCGATCGCGATCTTCCCCATCGAAAATTTGTTTATTCGCGACGCGCAAGATTCAAGCGACACCTGCGATCGTGCTCGTACCCCGAATGTCCTGCGCGGGGATGGGAGTTCCGTAGCAATTTTCGGGTGATTCCGTAGCTCGACACTCGGTCAGAATCTTCTCGAATGAATTCCAATCAAAGTGACCAGGCCGTGGAGGTATGTAAGGCTTCGACGTCGGCGACCGTTCAAAAGGCGGTTCAGGGGTCGTCGGAGTGCTTTCATAACTGTTAATAGGAAACAATTGGCGTCTCGATTAAATTCCACCGAACTATTACGAGCGAACGTCGTGGCCGAAGCTCCTCCGACTCCGGGCTCCTCTACTTTCGAGGTGATTGCCCTTTCTCTCTGTACCCGCGCCGCGTATCGTCCGGGATTCCGCACCAGGACTGCTTCCTAGCTTTCCATTCCGTCCTCTGACCACCGTCGCCAAGCTCGTGTATTATCTTAAATAATCAACCGACATTTTCGAAGCGATTTCGCATTCACGGTTACGATTCGTCGTCACGGCTGCGACTTGTCTTCGAGTAAAACGTGGCTGAATGCCCGAATCGTCGAATGTCCAACTCGACGACGAATCAATTTGCGAATCAATTCATTTGTATATCGAGCGTTGAGATATCGGCGTCGAGTTTATTGAAGCGAATAAATTCCTGTACATGATTGATTATGTTTGTTTACGTTTCATTTGTTTTTCGTTGTCAAAGGGTATGGGCATTGTATCGAAGGGAGAACAATGGTAGGCCAATTTCATAGGAAGATCGATAGTCTGTCTCGAACGCTTGGTACTTTAGTGGACGGCCGGAATCGAGCCGCGGTATCGATGCGACTTCATTGTCAGCGCTCTCTTTTGCTGCTGCACGAATCACGTCAATTCGAACTCTAAACCTGGTCGGATGACCGATGACGGCCCGGAATGAAACCGTTGGTTAGCCACGGGTCCGCGGGTATGTTTGCCCGTTATTTCACCGCGGTTCGATCGTCGAGATAAAGAGACTCGCGACTCTGTCGAGGTCACTGATAGATCGTTCGATCCACTTTCACCACGTTGTTTCGTTTGCTCGTCGATTTGCCGTTGACTCGAGGGCAAGCCGATTATCCTCTAGCCTGTATCACGCAGCTTTATTAGCCGATGGTTATCCACGAGTAATACCATTGTCGCTTGTAGCATAATTGTCGATACACCTGCACGCTGTACTTGCCCCATGATGCATCATTTAATCCATTAAGATCTAAACTTGCGGTAATTTATTTTGTTTGACGCTCAATTACGTATCCCTAGAACTCAACTTACAATATTCCATTCATGAGTTATGAATAAATCTCAAGTATCGTGAATAAATGATTCTAAGAAGAGAATATAAGTTGTTATCTACGGTTGCAAAAGTTGTTGCAATTTGTCTTCTCATTCTGATATCATTTCTCCGTGAACGTCGAAATATCAGGCAGCGCGTAACTTTTAAAGACCTCGGAAAGCTGGCATTGCGGAAATGGGTCACCGTGTCGCTGCACCGCGAAACTGCGAGGTCGATCCCTGTTAATCTGCATTCTGCAGTGTCTAAAATCAAACTGTATTGTATGTGTGTATATAGTACGACCTATAACCGATATGACATCGAACAATCAATTGCGAGCATCGCAGCATGCCATTTCTCCCAACAGAAACTCCGGAATTGATACAATTTTATCGCGGTGCTCGTTTGCCTGTATCATGCAAGATGATTTCTGAGAGGATTCAAAGGTCGCATATTACGAGACGGTCTCGAACAAATTATCAATGATTAGAGATGACATTACAATATATTTCAAGAAATAATCCTGAGATGTTAATTAATTGAAGTTTAATTAATTTAATTCCAGATATGAATACAGATACAATTATATTAAAAGATTTTTACGTACTGATCATTTAGTTGAACAGATCTAATTTTCTGATTATTTTAATCTCATATAATACTTTTAACCTGAAACACGCGTATAAATATAAATACTGTGGTTCCTGTCACCATTTTTATCACGCATTATACTTTATTTTGGTATCACTAAATTTTAATAAAGCAAAATCTAATTAATGAATATGTAAATGCTAAAATAAACACAAGAGCCCGAGTATATTTTTTTCAGTCAGCATGTGTCCATCGTGCGCGTGCTACACGTGTTTCATCTCAATGCGCGCCCGTTAAAATCGGTAAAATTTCATTTCGAGTCCTTGAAGTTCATCGGACGTAAAACCGGAGTCTGATAAATCGGTCGGATTACATCCATTCATCAAGGAGGGTGCAGCAGCCCGTTTGTACCCGTTGTGCTCCAGCAACCCACATTTATCTCGTGCCAAGCCTGCGCTTTCGTATTTGCGCTTTGCACTGGCCGCATACCCGACCACCGAAGTCAGTCTCCGCGCAGAATTTTTTCTATTTTTCCCCGCGATCGATCCCTCTCTCCCTTCCGTTAAAATCCTCCGATTAAGCCCAATGAGCCGACGCGACGCGACGCGACGTCTCTTCGCCGTTTCAACGTAGTTGGCAAGCAACGTCGTGACTAGTAAAATCGGCGACGGTGAATCGAAGGAAAGAACCGTAGCGTCGTTCTAAAAAAAGCTCCGTTGGCATAAAGCGCGCGGATTGCACGCGAGCGATGGAAAATACCGCAGAGTCGCGAGTGGCGGCTTCCGTTCGGGTCCTCGTCGCTGCGAACGTCAGAGGGTCTTGAAGCGACTCGAGCGTACGTCATCGGGTGGCCGAAACGAGAGCTCGGCGGGCGGTCGCACGTCACCGTTCGATCCTCAGGGGCGTCGCGACGCCTCCCCGTGCCAGGGCGAGTCTCCTTCCCCGAATCGCGACGACTTCTTCATCCGGTTCGCACCGGTTCCCGCTGGCAGCTGGCACACTTCCGATCACCGTCGCCGTCGCAACGCGTACGCGTCACCGCACCGGTGCCGCGTTGGACCGATCGTCCCTTTTCGACTCGATCCGTCCCCGACAGGGATGAAAAAGAGGGGACACGGCGTCGTTGCGTAAGCGTCTGGACGCCGAGGCATCGTTGCGTCAGTCGTTCGAAAGCTACTAAGCATCGCGGTCCACGAAAAGCCGACGAAGAGAGACACTTGCCCGGTCTGCGCCGAACTAGTGAGTTTTCCGAAGACAAGAACGCAATCGGCCGCGAGATAACCCGCCGGAGGCTGGACCTTCAATCGTCCGACGCGTCGGGCTTCCTCCTCGGTACCGAGCACGAGCCCGCGAATTTCGTGTGCGTCCCTCTCCCGCCGCCCCTATCGCGACCTTGCCGCCGGAAATTTCAAGGTCAATGGCAGTACGCGACACCAACACGCGCGCAGCCGCGCCGCGGAATCGTATTTTATGGTGGCGCCGCGATTACGACTCGGTGATCGTCTTCGCTGTCTTCTCCCCGCAGGGGCTGTCTAGCATCGATCTGGGGCCGAGCCGGCCTGTTTCCGGTTCGTCGCTTCTCCTCCGCCTCGGATCAGACGTCGACCGATGATTACGTAACGACGTCTTCGTCGAGACCGTCATCGGTGAATGACGTTTCCTCTCGCTGCTCCATACGACACGTATCACACGTTCACTCGATCTTTCGCTCATCTTCTATTAGACGCAGAATGTAGAGCAGATAACTGGCGCGGCGCGTAATCTTCTTAACTTGGATTCACGAGTTTCCGTCTACTGGTCTTGTTCTCATTTTCTCTTAAATTCGTACGAATATTAAATGGTAACCTTGCAGTCCTCTTTGTCTCGTTCATTAATTTTCCTTTGTGAATATGAACGCGCTGTGACAACGTTAGATATAGCTTGGCTTATTCTAACAAGGACACATTTGTATGACTCGGTAGCACGTGCTGGGGTGGGGTGA
>SHCU01000513.1:54364-78750 GCA_004307685.1 Ceratina australensis | reverse complement strand
TAAGAAAACCGTCAGATCTGAAAAAGATATTTCGTACGCGGCGATATGATATAAGAGCTCGATTTCGAAGCGTATTACCGGGCGCATACCAAGCGGACTGTGACGCGTGTAATTGCAAATGACTGAATGTGCGAATGGTTAATGAGCGTATTAAAACCGTAATACGAAATAATTAAGTCACGAATCGGCTATTATTTTCCTACGGTCCGATGCATTGTGCATGGATCAAAATCGGTACGATTCAATGCGCGCGCGATTGTCAGGCGGGGGCCGAGTGAGCGAGCGGCGAGAAGAGAGGGTGCAGTCACACGGAAATTTCATAAGAACGATGCTAATTAATGTGTGCTTTTTAACGAGCAACCATTTTCTTTTTCGCTCATCCGATTAATTAGCAAGGCAAAGAGTTCGAAATTTTCAGCTAATAATAATTAGCTAAATAGAGAGGTGATCGAGTAACTGTGAACTGATGGGATTCAAATGCGAATTATTCTTTCAATGACTTCGTCTCGAAACAATGCGTGAGAGACAATGCCTTTCGCGGAACATATTGCACAGTCCAGCGGGTTTCTATTTGCCAATAAATTTCGCGCAGCCGGGCCGGCCGCGGCTGTCTAGTAAAGACTTCAATTACGGAACGCGAGAGCTTCGCGAGCGGCCACGTCGGCGATTAGCTTTATATCGCGAAATTAGCGACCGCGGGCCTTTGAAATTGCATGTCCCGTCGTCTCTGCAATTTCATTTCAACCCCGCCGCGAGAGAAATAAAAATCAAGCTGAACACGATTGCGTATTCCCCCGCCTCCTCTGCCCCACCGTTTTCTGATATAACGCGACAAGGAGAATTGACGAGGACAATTTGCGTTAGGCGACGGAGATATTTCTCTCGCGGTCATTGCGAAAAAGGGAAATGTGATTCCGGGAGAAGATTTCGTTCCAAGGATTTAATACCATTAAAAACTGTCATACGGTTTAATTAATCGCTTTATACCAATTTATTTGTATGTAAGGAACCCTTATGGCCAATTCTGTTGGTTTAATGAATTTCTAGTTAAAAGAGCTGCACCGAGCGCTCGTGTCTGTGCTGAGCACGGTATCATTGAGTATGACAAAAGAACATGAAGTTAGAGTTCAGGTTTGAAGTGGTTTTGGAGTTTAAAGTGCTCTGTATTTAAAGTTCGCTAACTTTCTCATGACTAGAAACAGTTAGGGAATATAGTGTGTCTCTGTGATTATAAACCAACCGCCGCTCGTCTCAATGAAGGAAATAGAATTTCAAGCAATTAAATTTAATACTGTTAAATATTGTAATGAGAGAGTATGGAAAAATTCGAGTATAAACACTTACGAGTGTTAAGATTAGGAATGTAAGCCTGAGGATATTAGAGTCGTACGAGGCCCTCGTATGAACCTGTTAAATTTTTAATGCGGAAAGGGGCTTTCTAAATTACCTGTACACAGATTTCGACTTATTAATGCAAAAATTTGCATAAACAGAACGTAACGGGGGTTTTCATACGATTTCACGGGACACTCCGCGGAATGGAAACAGCGGTACGTCGAAATTGCGCGCGGTTATATATACAAGCGGAAGTGTANGCTCGTGTCTGTGCTGAGCACGGTATCATTGAGTATGACAAAAGAACATGAAGTTAGAGTTCAGGTTTGAAGTGGTTTTGGAGTTTAAAGTGCTCTGTATTTAAAGTTCGCTAACTTTCTCATGACTAGAAACAGTTAGGGAATATAGTGTGTCTCTGTGATTATAAACCAACCGCCGCTCGTCTCAATGAAGGAAATAGAATTTCAAGCAATTAAATTTAATACTGTTAAATATTGTAATGAGAGAGTATGGAAAAATTCGAGTATAAACACTTACGAGTGTTAAGATTAGGAATGTAAGCCTGAGGATATTAGAGTCGTACGAGGCCCTCGTATGAACCTGTTAAATTTTTAATGCGGAAAGGGGCTTTCTAAATTACCTGTACACAGATTTCGACTTATTAATGCAAAAATTTGCATAAACAGAACGTAACGGGGGTTTTCATACGATTTCACGGGACACTCCGCGGAATGGAAACAGCGGTACGTCGAAATTGCGCGCGGTTATATATACAAGCGGAAGTGTAAAAAAGAAGTTTAATCACGAACGCTGAAAACTGTTATGAAAATTTTCGCAAAAAAAACTGCAAATCTCTCTGGCGCCGGCTAAATTGTCCTTTATCGTTATACGCGAGCAACGATATAATATTGTGGCGCAACATGTATTTTTCTACAAATTCCATGCGTCAAATTAGGCGCACGTTTATCATTTTTTCAGTCGCCGCGCAACAATTTATTTCGATGCGGCGTCGCTGGAATTTCGCACGAATAATCCGCGGCAACCCGGTTTTTTAACATGTCAAACACGTTGCGAATTATTTTACTCGCATATTTCATCAATGAGTTCATCAACGCATGCTTAAAACACAGGAGAATCGAAGTACGAGGAGATTTTTTACTTAATTATAAAATTGCATACTTCCGAATTTGACTAAAAATTCTTATCAAGATTTTGACAGAGATTTAGCGGCTCGTGCGAGCGTGAAGTAATGCATTCTAGATAATGCGAGCACGTCAGTGGGCTATTAACCATGGTGGAAAATGATTTCCCGGTGGTCCGTGAATTCGCATATTTATGCGTCTTCAATTTGGAAACGTGGAGAAGGTTTAGGGGCGAGATTTATGCGGTCGGTGGAGTGTACGCGTGGATAATCGGTGGATGCACATCCGTGGAACGGCCGAAAATCATTTTATCGTAGATCAGCGCAGCGAGCCTAAGCTAACCGGTGGACGAGAGCCGATAATCGAAACGCGATCTCTCTTTACCTCCCGGTCCTTTCATCGATTCGCCAGCAGAGCGTGCCGGAATTGAATTTGTGTCGTAGCACTCCGAGAACCTTTCCGGAGCAGCTCACTTACGGGGAATTTAACCGTGATACGCGTTCGATTAACGTACACACGGATTCGAATTCATCACAGAGGGATTCCGTTCGACGGTCCGATAGAGAGAGAGAGAGAGAGAGAGTTGCCACGCGCCGCGGGAATTTCATTTTCCAAGATTTTCGCATCTCACAATGTTCACCCAACGGGTTAGGCACTTCGAAACCTTGAGGTTCCCTAAGCCTCTTACGTTTCCGGGAACTCCGAGAATTCTCATAGCTTATAGATTTTTCGAATCCCACGAATTCCTTGACTGCACTCAATTTCCTAGCTTCTCTAAATATTTCGAAATACTTCACCCAAGACGTTCGGCCTGTTAGATCATCACCGAATGCCTCGTATTTAACCCATTTCCGTCATTAGCGTATCGATGCTCACGTCAATGTGCGTTATATTGATCAGCAGATTCCACAATTCTACCGATTATTATAGTAGGACGTCGAATACACGTTTTCGAAATAGGAATCAATTTCTTAGCTCTAAATATGAAATTACAATACTCGAGGATCGCTTGGTTCGAATGTGTACAAGAGTATAACTCAGTTCTGCAGATAAATGATGAAATCCTTAATTTAATTAAACATCAGTTAGAACGTTTGGTCTTTTGTTCAATTGAAAACTGAAGTTACTTAATTATTTTAATTGGAGAAAATTCGAATAAGCGATTGAATTTTAATTGTTGATTAAAAAATATATCAATGCAAATGCAAAGAAATTTAATCACTAATCTCAAAATAGGTCGATTAAAAATCTGTAATAATTTTTCTTTGCCAAACCTCGAACAGAATCTTCATATCAGTTTTTAATTCAAATTAAGCTTTGAAATTCAACGAATTGCAATTAGAGCCAATAAAAGAATACGTGAGAAACTAGAATAAATATGTATGAATAATATGTGTATATATTTTAGCGTATCTGAGGGACAAAAGTCTCGGGCATGTATCGGGACAAAGAAGCGCGCGGTTCGTCGCGAGTAAATCAGGTGTACGCGGGCGGGCGAAGTCGAATCCGCTGGAAGTAACGCGGGAATAAAAACGCTATTTACGAGGGCCGGGAAGCCACACTATGAATTACACGTGCCGCGCGACAATGGATCCCTTTTTTTCGCCAGCTTCCTGCGTTCCCAGCCCCGGCAGCAGAAATTCCGTCCAATTTTTCTCCATTCACATCCTAACAATCGGCCGGCGCCGGGATTGCGCCCGCGAAAGATCGAGCGGAATTCGATCGTCACTCGAGTCACGGCATACATAACGATTCACCGACCTTTTATGCGAGTCCTCACAGTTTTTACAAACAGACACGAGGGAAACTATGAACAGTCAGATCAACCGTATTCTAATAAGTTTCTCAATCCCGTAAATCGAACGGATTTCTTTTTTCATTTCTACACCGATTTTCATTTTATACGCATAAATCTTGCAGTTCAATCTGGCTTGTGATACACAGGGAGGGAACGGTCACGAGATTGGGTAACCGCAGAAATTACTCGCACGCGATCCCTGATTAGCCACGCTAGCCGGGGGTTGAAATTATGAAGACGTGATGGTAAGACGTAACCCGGGACTTCGCTTTCCGACTGGTCATTAATTAACCGGCTCACGCGCAATTACTCCGACGCGTCGGGCGGAAAAGCGGCGCGCTTAACAGCACCTGTACGAATTTCCTCGCCTTTGCTATTCAGTTAGACGATAACAGGAAGTCTCGTAAAGTAAAGCGGATATACGATAACGCGTGAGACGCTCTGATGAACGGGCTATACACCGCGTTAGGATTATTAGAGTTCCTGTTAAAAGCGATAAGAAAGTCTCCTTATAGCTGGAATACAGGGATTAAAGACAGTTTTATTCACGATGGTTATTAGTGCGAAAGTTGATATTCTGACTGTGTAAAATAAAAAGATGAGCAGCGCGTACTTGGCGTACGTCCTTGTTTCGATTATTCAGCAGGTGAAATGTGTCCTTTCATTGAATGAGGGGTCGTTTGTCAGGGCCGCGGAACGCGGCGTGTAGTTTATTTGAACTGAGACAAACGCGTGTAGATACATTGTAATTAAAATTAATTGGAGAAATATATTTAATTATCACGTTGCACAATGCCGGGCCGGGCGTCAGCTTTTTCGTTACGTTTACTTTCGTAACACTTTGTTCAGATAAATTAATTACAACAGTGGGCAATTTGGAAACTCCGCTATATACGCTACCATGGTCATCGTGTAGGTGTGTTTTTTATTATAATGACAATGGACGAGCGAGCTGCTGTTAATTAACAGTTGTCTGTACGATACCCGGCGACCCGATTCCATGGTATTATTAAATCGTACACTGGCATACTTTAGAGAACGACGGCATCCAAGTTATGGAATTATCGAGCACCGTCCGTTCCTCGCTAAGTGTCTGCAAAGTGTTTGGACATCCATTCCCTAATGGAGATTAGCCAGCCGTTTGGTATTGTTCCAAACAATCCAGATGACGTTCCGTCGCCAACCTGTCTAACAAACTATCATCACAACTTCCTACGACCCGGATTGCGATGGAAATTAAATGAAATTCACTTCAGAATTCATAAATCAAACGTGTCACACAAAAATCAAATAGACAAAATTTTTATTTCATTTTTTATCCTACGGAACCGATCTTATAGTAATTCCTTGTATTAAAAGAATAAAATTTAACGAGAAGATAGGCTTGATTAAAAGAAAAGGATGGAGACCAATCATAATTTGAAGGTGGAATACAGTCAGCGAATTTCGAGCGTTTACAGGAACCTGTTGCGAGGTCAGGAACCTATGGGCAAGCTTCTTTCGAGCCATCGATAAACTGGCAGAACAGAGGGCAGTAAAAAGGCGTCTTTACGACGGAGTTCTCCCTGAAGAAAGTTTGAAATTGCCCCGGTAATCCTGGCGAACGAGAACGCGGAAAGAGCAGGCCGCTGGCCATCGCGAGCCCGTAAACCACACACTCTTCCCTAATGCACTCCGTTTAGTTTACTGTTCACCTTACAACTAATTGGAATTGGAGCTTGGAAAAAAAAATGCTCCACGTTACTTAGCATTGCTTCTATCCGATGTAAATGTTTTAATTCACAGAAAACGAACAAATATTTGCTGTTTGTTATTTATCGTTGTTGAAGAATTAAAGACTACGGGTCGATGAATATTGCATTTTCTTTGAGATGATAAGGACGGTGATTCGAACATCGATGAGCCTGTAGGAAAAAAGTAGAAGACCAGATGGAATAGGTTTGATAGAATGTTGACCTCATTTATCAGATACCGGAGGGCTCGTGAATCTGCGGTAGGGATCGACACCTGACATCTCAATCTATTGTTCCCCTTGATGGATAACGTCACGCGTGGGTGGATACTAATCGTTTCCATAGTCTTCGCCGTATTGTCTCCGTCCGCAGTGACCAAACCCTAATTGTGGAACAATTGCGGGTATCCGGTATTGGAGAGATTTCAATTTGAAGAATTTGCGAAATTCGTTTGAACGGGCGGGGAAGATCTAATTAAAAAGGACCGTGACAAACTTTTTTAATTTCGCGATTCCGTCGGGTCTAAAATTTTCGCCGTTTTTCATCCGCACGACTCGAAATTCGTCCGGAAGTCGACAACGCCGGGAATTAATTGCGGCCCAGGCATTGATTGACAAAAATAAATGTGGACGGTAACAGTTGCTGATTTGATAGAAATTTCGTCCGAGGGTATTTCCAAGCAAGTCGCAAGAAGGATCTCATTAACCCGATTGGGAGGCAAGGAAAGAAACGCTTTGATTTCTTACTCTACCTCTCCCTTTGTACCGGGTCAATACGAAAGATGTGCTAGAAAACGTATTTCGTCCCATCTTTTATTCTTACTCTGTCTCTCCACAGGCTTCGAGCTTTTGCCGTCGTCCCGGTTTCCACGGTTCGCACGCGAAAAGGAATTCGTGATTACGATTCCCAATTCCAGTCGTTCGATCGAAGAGCTTCATTTTCTTGAACCTCTTATTTATTTACCTTGTTTATTTAATTAGCAGTCGCCATTAAGCGAAACTCGTTAATGGCTGCAACTAAGTTCCACCACAATGAAGCTTCAGACCCATTAAATAGCTCGTTGCATTATAACCATTTTTTTTTGCTACAAGATCAATCCCCGAAAAATATAAAATAATCTCTAGCTCGACTACTGCGGAAATTCTTGATATGATCGCCTCTGACGACTCGTTACACGATTCAAGGCGAGTTTCGATCGTTTGCTATTAACGCGGTACGGAACGAAATTCTATCAGTTCATCCACCAATGGTCACCATTCACTTTGACGAGCTACAGGCGAAATTGCATTCCCAATAATTTGCATGGAGCGCAGCTTAGACGGAGATCAAGTTTACACCGTATTCGGCCTTCGAATTGATTCCCTCTCTTTGGCGCTACCTACTTTCTTGTTCGAAACGTTAACGACGTGCTTCATATCAATCAAACCAAAATTCCACCAGCCACTCCCAATAAACTCTATTATGTTATATAACAAAATCTATCACTAAATAGCAGATTTTATACATTCACAAAAAATTCGTTATTATTATTCGTTTATTCGTTTTTCATTAAGAGGGAAATTAAATAATTATTTGATGTTCGATACGTGTTTAACAGAAAATGGTAGGCGAAACCGTTTCGGAATCGATTCACTGGCGAGCTCGTGACGCGGACAGAGATTAGATAGCGTGTATCGAGCTGGGATCTTTTTACTCCGGCAGATCTACTCCGGTACAATGGAGCCTGACTCCGGCCTCGCATCGATCTGTTTCTTGTCGCTCGCGCGACTGCACAGTTTCCGCCGCGAACTCGGCCCGAAAGTTATCCAACTGGAAACCGATTCCTTCTCGGTGCGGTCCCGATCGAACCGGACTGAATTAAACTTTGATAACGGACAGACCGCCAATGAAATGATAAACAGACTGCATCCAGCTCGTCCGGTGACAGGGATTAGATTAAATCTTCAACTCTCGCAAATGAAATCGTGTCAGAAATCCATAAAGCCTTAAATGAATAAAATAAAAGTTTAAGAGTCAAGAAGAAATAGCCTTTTTAATCATCCCATCTGGATTCTCTAAAACGCGTAAAATCTAATCGTAAAATCTGGTTAACGAGCTCATTAAAAATCTGTATCCTCACGGAAGATCACGAAAATTCGTTATAATCATTTAATCATTGCTTGATTATAAGACGTTTCGTTTAGCGGCCCGTAAACGCGGACCATTGTCGGGGTGCCCGAGACACATTGTCACGTTATGTACGCGGAGAGTTCACGAGATGAGGAAACGGCGCGGGTGAATTGTACCGGCGTGCCGGCTGAGGATTTGTATTTACCAAGAACTTCTCGCGTTTCCACAGTTTAATTAACGACGTAACGCGTCGGAATGGGACACCGTCCTCGCCGATAGTTTGCCAAAACGACGCGACAATCTCGCTTATATGCAAAGACTTCACTCCGTGTAACCTCTATCGTTTTACCTGCAAATTTGCGCATTGCCATACAAAAAGAGCATCGAAATTGTGATAGTTACTAGATAATAGAACAATCGTATTGATACGAATATTTCGTGTGAAGAAGAATTGTAAATTTCATGGCCGTTTGGAATACAATAAAAAATTTTAAGCTCTCGCGATTTTCTATTGTCGTTTGATTTCATTCCTTTTACAATGTCGTGTTTAAAGAACGACGAAACATAATAATGATATGTAACAATTATCAGATAATGGAAGCATCGTATTGCCACAAGTATTTTGTGCGATAAAAAATATTGTAAATTCGATAGCCATTTTTAATACAATAACAAATTTTCAGCCCACGCGGTTTACTATTGTCGTTTGATTTCAGCCCATTGATTTAATTCCTTTTTTTTTAAATGTCGCGTTCAAAGAACGACGAAGCACAATAATTTACTGTGTCGTTCCATTGTTGGGTAGAGAGCGTACTGGCGAGCAACGAGTTTTTCGAATTACAACGAAAAATTGTTTTGGACCGAGGGGTCTCTACGCGGCGTTAAAAATATTTTATAAACGTTTTTGTCAGCCGGCACGGCGCGTAACGAAAATATAAATATTATTCGAACGCGCGTCAAACGATGTTCATTGTACGCGATTTCGCGCGCGTTTTTACAGTAGTTTTCGCATGGAAAATCAGGTGAAATCATTTCCCATCGTACGTGCCGGGCTCGTTAGTGTCTCGCGCGAGACGTCCTTCTTCTGCAGCATACTATGATTCATCCCTCGCGCAACAAGCTAAATGGAAATGAATACCGTTGCAAATCATTTTAATCAAAGGAAATATCGTTCATATATAACCTGACGTCACGAATAAATATTCGTAATCCGCGTCACCGGGCAAGGACACTCGATACCGTGGCTTAATTACGCGACTGCGCGTATCTTATTAAAAGCAAACTGATCCTCGTAACTCGTCGGAGCCTGTGTCGTAAAACGACGACACGTAACCGGTAACAACGGTATTTGAAATTTTTCACTACTCGCTCTGTCGTAGCATGAAAAATTTCGCGCCGTAGATTCCGTACTGCGCAGGATAAATGTCCCTGCTGCGCGGCCGGGAAACACGGCACACAGCTTTCTATCGCAAATGTCTTCGTGCGCGAAACGAAGGTAACTGGCCTGAATAATAATTTCAAAGTAAACCGGTTCCCTGCGCCGAGAGGAAGGTTGTAAAAATAAGGAGTTTAAAAAACAGCGGTGAAATTATTGAGAAACGTCGCGGGGCAACGGGAGCTCGCCGGGTAATAAAAATAAATGATCAGGTTATTTTTTAGTAAACTGCTAATCGCTCCCAACGACGTGTTTCTGTATCGATTTCGCTAACGCGACGCGCCGTGACGCAACAACGCGTCGTTGACATTAACGAGAGCCAGACAAGAGACACGCGAGGAATCCGACGGCAGGCGACGACGAAACGAGAGAGAGAGAGAGAGAGAGAGAGAGAGAGAGAGAGAAATATCGCGGGAGCGAACGAACCCGGGGAAAAAATAGAATGGGACGAGAACAAAAATTTTGTCGTGCGCGTGTTTTTTTCACCGTTTCGTTCGAACGTTTGCGACGTCGAACGACGAGTCGACGTGGCGTTTAATAAAAGTGACATTGCGCGGTGGCGGAAATAAAAACGCACGAAATGCGACGGAGCCGCGTCGCTTTTATTTAGAGGAGGGCTCGAACGTCATCACCGTAGGAGGATCCATGGGATCCGGTTTGAAAATCATACAACTTTTCCCTTTTTTTCCCCGCTTGTCATTCCGGGTCAAACGTTTCGCGAAAATTAGCCTCAGATCTGATCTCAAAATTAACCAGGAATTAAATAGAACGTATTAAAATTTCTGCTCACTGCTTTAAAATTACAAACAATGTCGTGTAAATTTGGAGTAGTTATTGTGAAGTAAACGAAGGAACACTAAAAAAATATTAATGAATTTTCATTTTTTTTCCACTTGTCCTTATAAAACTTTTCGTGAAAATTAGCTTCGGATCTAATTTCGAAATGAATTATTATAGGATTTAAATACAAGAATTATGTTCGTATTAAAATTTCTGGCTGGTGGCTTGAAATTACAAATTAAACGATGTAAATAGGGAGTAGAAATTGTGACGTGAACAAAAATTGGTACACCCGCTGTGAATGCTTTCAAAAAATATTAATGATCTGCCTAATCGAATTTTCCATAAATAACAAGCAGTCAACAATTTTTCTAAAGGATAATAAA
Organism: Ceratina australensis; assembly: GCA_004307685.1. NCBI lineage: Eukaryota > Metazoa > Arthropoda > Insecta > Hymenoptera > Apidae > Ceratina > Ceratina australensis. The sequence goes on along the minus strand of SHCU01000513.1, from coordinate 68,032 downwards.
TCATTCGTGATTACACACGGGCCTGTCTTTTTTTATTTCGCCGATGAACTTGCTTTTTCCGGGTTCGCAAAACCATGGATAGGATCGACAGCTCCTTTCGCAATAATGATTAATATTGCTGGTAGATTGGCGGATCGGTCAAAGCGTCTAAAAAGGAAGAGGAGCAGACGAGGAAAGCAAATGACAGATCTACCTTGATCGGCGGATTTCCTAACGGTTTATATGAAAGCTCCCGCGAAAAGTCTTCGAGGAAAGCGGATTTTCCGGTGCGCTAATGGCTCCCCCACCGTGTTTTCATACTAATGGATTATCTTTCAACGTACAGATTCCCCATTCTCTATGTGAACTAACATTAAATGGAAATGAATTAAAAAAAATAATCTACTCATTTCGAATTTTTTATGAATATCTTCGATTCTATACAAAGTGCTGTACACTTTATTAAATCATATTTTTCAATCTTTACGATTTGACTACCACGATGGATTATCATCGCAGAATTGGATTTTCCATTCTCTGTAACACAAGTAAAAATAACAATAATTTTTTATTATTAAAAACACGAATATTTAATAAATGTACAATTCTCTAAGAAGTTTTATTCAAGTTATTGAGTCATCTATGATTCTCGTAATTTCCAAATGTCTCAATGATGTTTACGAGTTTAGTCGAGCTAAATAAGCGTTACCGTCGTCTTGCCTTAATCATCGTCAGCTTATCTCTAGGCCGGGTAATCCATCTTAATGTACATTGCGCCCTCATCTGTGGACATCAATTAAAGACGACCATTCGTCGATCCAAGATCGCGAGTTAAACACGGAGGGAACATTATCCGCGTGTTCTTCCCGTCACGTTTTACGCAGAGGGAACGATATCGCGGGAGACAAGAAAGGGAGGATTGAGAGGCGGAGGGAGATCAATCACGGGAAGAGGGTACAGCGTCGTGGCTTACAACTTAATTCCGCACGAGTGTGACGGCTCCTGCGATAGTGAACTCCTTTACCTTCCCCTCTATCTGTTTCCGGATTAAGGGAACGTCACGTCCATCTCGTTCGTTTGCCTCGATTCACGATCTGACCGTATTTTCAACCGATTCCCAATTTCGACGTTTAACAGTACTTCGAATCAATTTTACTCAAAATTCCAATTCATTCGTCTAACCAAATCTAAAAAATTATTTACAATATCAAATCTAAACAATTTATCACGTTTCATACTGCGAGTATTCGACTCTTCGATTGTAAAAGCTTCTCCGAGCCAGCAAGAATGCAATTTTCTTTCGCCGTCCAATTCTTCCTAACAATTACACCCAACCTGTTGTTTGACTTGGCGAAGTCGCTCTCTAATTGCCAACCGTTCGATCCATTCCGCGAACGATTTAGATACGACGGCCAGCGATGCGATATTAATTAAAAAGCAGTTCGATGATTTTTAAAACTGTCCATATTTTCTTACCTCTCTCTTTTTTTTAAATTTATTCTTTTATAAAGTTGATGAAAAGTGAAGTCGTGGCACTCGCTGCCGATGTCCCACAGGGACGCTTACTATGTATGGCTGGATGGGTAAAACGAGGGAAAGAAAGCCGCGGTACGAGAAGAATCGCTTGATTCTACGGGGGAAAAAACTCGAGACGCGACATCGTCGACGTAAATTTCTCATCTTTCCGCGGCGTAGAGAATGGAGAAAGAGGCGGGTGGCGGGTGACAAAGAAAGAGGAAAAAAAATCATAAATCGGAGAGAGAACCCCTATTCACATGTAAATTCGCCGGTTGGAACAAAAGTGCTGGCCGAATGATATACTGACGGCGACGGATTTTTTATTTTCCACCGGGTTCGTTGTTCCAGGTTCGTCTTCGCTGACCCCCTCCTGACCGACTGCTCCGCGGCTTCTCCGCCGCCCGTCGCTTTTTGTCTTCGTTTAACCGGCATTCATATTTAAACCGGGTAAAGTGGCGAGGCGTGCGCGGAAGCGGAAGCCAGCCTTGAACTTCCACCGATTTCGAGCTTTTAGGAGCCGGACAGCTCGTCTGATTTATTCGGCTAATAAGGACACGAGTGCACTGATCTCTCCTGCCAACGCGATGCCATAAATCGTTCAACTCGTACCCAGAATTTTTTTCGGCAGATTTTAAATGTTACGAATTATAATATCAATTTTTACTGAATTTATTCGGGAAATAATTATGACTGAATTCAATGGATCCATTTTATTTTACGTGAGAAAGAAATGGAAGAGATTAAGGTTGATTAATAGATGGAAAAATTGTGAAAAATTAAAAGGGCAAGGAATGTAGATTTAGTAAAATACGTTGAGGCCCACGTTCCCAGCAGCTTGCGTTTATCTCGTTTAACGAGCGATACGTGGGCCGGTGGTAAAATATTAATTCATTTCACGCACGGCCCATTAACTTAGCCGAACGTGCAGCCGCATGTCCTGCAATTATGAGCGCGTCCGTCGGAACAGAAGAGCCGAAACAACCGCACGAAATAATAACCGCTACCTGGAATTCGTTCTGGCCCCGCGAGAACGGCCATTCTAACCAAAATTCCGGCGCCGTTTGAATCACCTTTACCTGGAAAATTGACCTCGCGGCTAATATCGAAAGGATTTTTCTCCAGGCCCGGATGATCTTAATATCGCGTTTGCAATATCGGGGATGTAATTAAAGTTTTCATTTAGCGTCAGCTGTGAGCAATGCCAACCAAATGTTTCCTACTGCTATTCGTTTAACTTTAATCACAGATTCTATTACGGAAATATAAATAAATATTTATTATAAGAAATAGGAATTGAATGAATTAAGATTGTATAAGAATATTTGAATTCCATATTTATTTCTCGGGATCTAATGCATAGAAAAATCTGAAAACTTGGGGAAATGCACTACTATAAAAGTAGAACATGTAAGCATATTCTCAACTTGATCTGTAAACTTTCAATTTTTTCCCAATTTTTCAAATTATTCTCTCTCGGAATCTCATGTACAGAAAAACCTTGGTAAATGCATTACTATATGAGTACAACGTGTGAGCACATTTTCAAACTGATCGACGATCTTTCAATTTTTGCCAAATTGTTCAATTCAGTTCAATCCAATTGAGTTTTTTCTCGAGATCTAATGTATAGAGAAACCTGAAATTTTGGGTACATACGTTACTAGAAAAATAGATCAGGCCTGTAAATCTCCAATCCTATCCGTCAATTATTTGTATAAAAAAAAATCATGAAAATTGCGAATTACGAAGATTTACTTATCTCCAGATTCTCGAACAAAATTCTTTATATTTATTGCGATATTACATTAAAAATTATAATCTTTTTTCCTCTGAATCGGACGTATAAGCAATTCTAAAAATTTCCCGAGATCCACCACTGCAAGACCATTCTATCACTCAACATGAATATTCCAGATATAATAACTTTAGGGCCCCAAAAATTTTCTTCTATGAATGTAATATCCAGTAACTATTAAACCGTGAATGTTTTACGTTATGAGTTACGAGCAATGGGATCATCGAGGTGGATCGTTTTGTATATTCCTGAACGGATCGGCAATATCGGTGGAACTCGGCCAAATCATCGGGGATCTGTCGGAAAGGCGGCCAGGAATCGTTAGAACCGAGTGAAACGATCAGCTTTTTTTTCTTTCGGTCCGCGCGCAAATAAACGACGCGCGATGGCGCCTCCGGGAGACATTCGTTGCGACCCCTTCGGAAATTTATCCGTTTCCGGGCACCGTTCGCAAGAACGCTCTTCCGTTCCGTTGTTATTTCGTGCTTTGTTGCTCGCCGGTATTTTAACACAACCACCCCTTACCCCCAATCCGAGCCCCGACCGTCTCACCGTTCCCGCGTGCATCGACTTTTCTTTTGGAAAAATTTCCTTTCTCCGTGAGCTGAAATATGGTCGGCTGCGAAACCAATTAATTTCATTCTGCATCGACGATAACGATTCTCACGATTTCTATTATAATGAGATTATCATAGACTACATCGAATTGATTTAGTTTAATTAGCCGCAGCGTGTAGCGTAATCAGTAAAAAGAGATCTGTTAATCATACAACAATAGGAGAGACACTATGGCGGGTATGTGTATGTGCATCGTAGAAGCAATCGACGAACGATCGATGCTAGCCATTAGCAGTGATTGGCAGACAGGAATGGCGGTGTCCAATCGCCAGCGGAATACAAATGGATGCTCATCAACGGGTCATCGAGTACTTAATCTCGTGAACGCGGCCGCTTCTTTGGCAGGGCCTCACAAAAGAATGGTAATTCGTGCTTAAACCAAGCAAATAAACGGATTCCCACTCGGCCCGCGGACAATTAATTTCCCTTTCAAAGAACTATAACGAACCACGCGTGCCTCACCTCGCTGTTGCATAAATTAAACGCTAATTCGACATCTCATTATCTCTTTAATCTCGCGTTCAAACGAATGCCCTTTACTGTAATTTTATTTAACCCCTCGACCCCGCTCCGCTCCATTTCCCTCCCTTTTCAACCGGTTCCGTCAGCCCCGTTCACTCGGGTAAACGTAGAATTGGAATTGGTAAAGAAAAAAGAAATTCTAATTTACAGAGTTTAATCAACAATCTCACGCGTTCGCCCATTGATAAGACAAGTGAACGCGATGATTGCTCTAAACAAGTAAGTTTCAAACTGTGCTCGACAACCGCTTGGAAAACTTGGTGAGAACTTGCCTTATGCCATCTCCATTCGGTTGCGTTCCTCGCGTTAGCTGTGCTTCCCTGAACGTCTATCACGCTTAAAACCGTCAATTTATATTGTACGCAGTAATTACTTTACGCGTCGAGTGGCCGAAGAACCGATTGATAGGCGCGATTAATGAGAAATCGGGGGATGCTTTCCAAATGATTTCACACGATTGATCGATTTAAAGCTCGGCCCACTGTAAACGAAAAATCATATTAATCGCGGTCAATGTACGGTCGTGAATATGTTACGCTCATGAATAATTCCGTGGCAATTTTGGTAGGGGCAACGCGATACGCGGGGTAACCGAACGGGTGAACTCATAATAGAAGACCGGCGTCGACAAATTGTTTCAATAATCGATATTTCCAGACTACAGTTGTTCCTTGTCGTAGAGTCAACGTTTCAAGGAGTTGACCGATCGCTCGCAATTCCCTTGGAACGTCGCTCGTTCCGTCGTGAAAAATTCACACTCCTTTACATTCGATAACCGACTTACTCTGTTGCTGTATAAAATTATTGTTACACAGGGAAATAACCATTGCTTTATTTAATTATTATGAAATTCGTGCACGTATTAATTTAAAAATTGTCGAAGAGAAAAATGAATAGTAATTTTATAATTTATAAAATAATTATCGATTTATATGTATATTATTCTTTTCGATTCACTGATCGCAAATTTGCTAATATTACAAGACAATAGTTGTACTCGTTAAAAGTTCAAAACGACGTAATCTTATCTCGAGCACTTGAGCAGTCCTGCTATACTATAGAAAACTTTTTGCAGCGTGAAAAGTTCTTAAACAATGCGTTCAGCTAGTGCCTATATGTGAAAAGAACTTTTGGCGTTTGCCCCGGAAGAAATTGAATCAAATCCAAGCCACGAATTCGGAAAATCTTCTGCGCGCGAACTTTTTTAATGGAACAGTTCTCGCGAGGACAAGATGTAAAAATTCTGATGGGACAGGAGTTTCGATTAAAATTTTAACCGCACCGGGATCCTGTCGTTCGAACGAATTGTAAAACGCGTTTAATTCCGTTCAGATATTCATAACAACGTTGTAACCAACAGGCCGGGTTTCCCGAGTGACGAGACAAGTTCGTTGACACTTTTATTTATCCCGTTTCCTCGGCGTTGCAGGCATATTGTTCGTCGGCGCATCGATATTCCGGAACTGTTGCTACCAGCCGAGACTTCCGACGCGGTGACACCGATGTCTATCCCGCCGCAAGACATCGTCACGCGGCATAGAGATGAGGCCGCGATTTGAAATTAAGATTTTCCAATTACTCCGCCGATTTCGCCCAGACACGTGGTCAATAACGCGGCGATATTTATTTACGCGATTTACATGTTATATAACCGCGGCACCGGCTGCGGGTAACCAATAAAACTTGCTCGAGACGTCGATCAATCGTTCGAAAGACTGGCCGGCGCCTAATGAGGTTTTCAATAAATTTTCCGCGGAGACCATTCACGATCTCATTTAAAGCAATTTATGGAAAATATTTTCTTACACTTTATGCTATACCACTTCCTGGCAATTTCACTCGTCACTTTAACTATATTATAAAATATTATAATTATTATGAAATGTTTTAGATGAAAATCGTGAATAGACTTCCTGTGGTAAAAGTGTCAGAATTTTATTTACTCGAGGAACGCGTTGAATAAGAGCGATAATGAATAAGATGATAAATATGAGAAAATGAAGTATGGCGAGAGGTTCTGTCAGTAGAGAATGTATAGCATAAAATCACGTGGATGCGCGGGGTTCCTTTAGGCGTCTCGTTGCCGACTTTTCGCTCGCTAATTACGTCGTTAGCGATCTTCTTCCTCCCGGCGTTGTATCTCGAATGTCGCTCGTTTAACGTCACCCGACACCTCGCGTGATTAGTGCTTTCATTCGCGGGTTTCGTTGAAATCGCGTTGCCGCACGGGCGAAGATCGATGGCGGCGGTATCGATCCCCCTGACAAATTGCCCCGCTCGCTCGAATTAATAATGTAACCAACGAGAATTTAGTTAACCGTAAAACAACGGGAAGTGATAGGTTGAACGAATCGGAATTGAAAAATCCATACCGAATGAAACGTACGAAGGAAAATCTAGAAACAAGTAGAATAGGTCGGTGCGTGGTCAGACGCAGGGAAACCTGATTTAAGATAAAAGGAATGATAAGACAAATTTTATGAAACATTTTTTTTGGCATAGTGTTAACACTAATCCTGATTCAGAAAGACCATTTTATCATGTTGTTAAAGTGCAGGATTCTATTAATAAAATACGAGTACAACATGAAAGTTCGTCGACAGGTTTAGCGTTAATCCAATATTTAATCAACATTGAAGTATTAATGCTTAATCAATGTTTTCGTTTAACGGCTTACACAACCTCAACGCTCGCTGTATAAATTCATGTAATATTCCAGGCTTCATGCAGCGAAGTTTCTCGTTACATGATATTGTTAAGCTGTTCGCAACAACAGACTTCTATAGACATCTGATTGAACTTCGGGCTAAGGCGGGTCGATTCAAAATCAATTAACTCGCGGCAAAAACCGGGAACAGGAGTTTGCAAAAAGTTATCCGCGGAGTTGAGTGAAGCGCCTCGGCGGAAAATTCTCGTTCTTGTTACCGAATTTCGTATTCCCCCGTGTTGCGCAGCCCCGGTCCCGGTGTGTGTGACGGTTTTGAACATCGAGATTGCGGCAAACCTGTGTCTAGGGAAAACGGTATACGTGATATGGGTAAGCGGAATAACACGCGAAAAACCGATGGAACTATATTGGTTGAACCGTGTAACTGGCTGCGCGATTTCTGGCAATTTCTCGAATGTGCTACACGTAGTACAACAAATTTCCACGAAATTATTTGCTCGCGATTTTTGATACTAATAATAAAGTTAATAATCCCCGCGGATCGCATTAAGACGGGTCGAACGACCTACTAAAAAACGATTAATCGCGACGCAAGCGCGCGTACATTGTTCGAAAATTTCATTCGGTGCCGGCAATAATTCACGATGTTTAAATGAATGTTATGAAATTTGTAGAGGCGATCAATCACCGAAAGGAGATTCCGCCCGTTTAATTCGGGCACGTTATGGTTCGTTATTCGGGCGTTCGGTTTTTCCACCGCGTTTAATCATGAATCGATCGGCCGCAACCGAAGGGGAATAACAAATTTACCTGAAATTATGCGTCACGCGTATAAGCGCATGCGAGTTTCCGAGCAAACAGTTTCTCAATACTGGGTCGGGGGCTGCCTTTGTACCGTGGCTGCAACTGTTTCGCGGATTAACGCGATGTGATCGGATGATGGGATCCGTTAATCCGCTTCCAGGAATGCTTCAATCACTCGGCGAAGATTTCAACCCGTGGCGAACAACAATTAGTGATACGCTACGCTGATCCGATGCGAGCCGCCCGTCGGAGGCTCGACGTGTTACAATAAGGTTTCAAATCTGCTCCTATCATTCAAACGCAAAATCACAAACGCTAAGCCAGAGGCAGACCATACATCAGCTAACACTACTTGCTATCGACTTATCAATTCTTGTGACTAACATCTCATGTACATCTATTACTACGCCAGATCGACGATACTAACTGATAAGACATTTTTTTAAATTTTTATGATTATTAAAAATATAATATCTGATATTCCATTTATTGGATATTGATTAACAATAAAATATTACACAAGACGAAATATTTTTCTGAATTTTTATAATAATTAAAAATGTAACATGTAATATTCCATGCACGTCCGTTATTAGAGGAAGCCGATACTAATTTTGCAGCATCTGCAGCAGCTACTTACGCTTGCAAACGCGTGGTTGGTTCCCATGCCGGAAAAGCGACACTAATTACGGAAACGGGCTAGCCTCGAGACGGCCTCGGGCGGCCCTCGTTTCCGGCGAGCGAAGGAAGGACTAGAAGTTGGATAAAGAAAAATCGCGAGGGAGAGAAGGTCGGGCAAGGAGGAGATCTTTTGTAGGTCAGGGTGCTGCGTAACCTCGCCCAACCTACCAGGGCTACTCTTTTTCTTTAAGCAACATTAACGGCGCCGTTCCCCTAAATTAAATCTGTTCTCTAATTTAATTGTTTCCTATTTCCCTTTCCCCCGGTTGTTAATCGGCCAATCGGGTTCTTTCTTAAATTAGCTTCTCCCTGTTTTTATTGCTATTTCACTGAGAACGCGTACCCGGAATTTCAAATAGTAATGTGCCTGCATTTCTACGCGTATCTTCTGCATGAACAATTTCATTCTAGTATTCTAAGTATCAGCTACATCTCGAACGAATACAATGGAAAACTGTAATATAAGTTATTCGAGGTCTCAGAGTAATTCGTTATATAACCATGTAAGGTTCGTTTGAAGTTCAGGATGAAGAACATCGTAATGGATTATCTTGGTCAAAGCAAACCACCCAGTTGTAATCGATTAATGCAATTGAATTTCTTTTACTGAGAATACGATCGACTTGGAATTTCAAATAGTAATGTACGCATATTTTCTAGCTAAGAAATCTCATTATAATATTCAGATACAATAGAAATACAATTAAGAACCGTGATGCAACTTCTACGATACGACCTCCGAGTGATTCGTTACACAACGATGTAAGGCTCGCTTGAAGCTCAGGATAAAGAGCGTCGTAATGGATTATCTTGGTCAAAGCAAACCGCAGTAGCCATTCTTTTCATTCTCTGGGCACGAGCAGACGCCGCGGCGGGAGGCGAGGAACCGCAGAGGCTTGAACCGGTGGAACGTTCACCTCGTTTCGCCTCCACGGGTCGTCGTCTTAAGAATGACTGCCACTTGAGTGGCTGGAGAGCCGTGGGGAAGCGCGGGGGAAAAATGTCAGAACGAGCGGGCGGTGAAAAAAGGGACGGCCAGGGTAGGGGGCGGCCCGGGGAGAGGTTTGGAACGAGGGAACGATGATCTCGAAGAGAAGACGAATAACCCGCACACCGGCGACGATGAACGCTGCAAAGTCCTACGTTTCTGGAACTTTTCTATTACGCCCCGAATGATGTATAGAGCGACACATGACCGTCCCTCGTTCCGCCGCGAAAAATTGCCCGCCCGTTTTATACCTCGGGATATCAGCCTTTCTTACACTCAAGCTTAATTACAATGGGCTAACGATGTTCCACGTATATAATGATCTTTAACCAAAGGAATTGGAAAAACTGGTAAGAACCTGTTCGTTCGTGATTCAAGTTATTTTACGCAATTAACTTTTTAATTTTCCTCACAATTATTTGAATAATTATAATCGAATAAAATTGCACCGAGAATCATTTCAATAATTTTTATAATCGAATGTAGGAATCTGAAACAGCCAAGTACATCGAATTTCCGAGCAGCATGTGCAGGGGTAAAATTGGCGGAACGCGGAGTCCTGCGGGAAAAGTCGTCCGTTGATTAGACGAGGCAACTCGACGGAGTTATGATTGGAATGTTGTAATTCATCGAAATCAGATTGGGGCTTAGACGGAACTGGGCACCGTTCGCAATCGCAGCCCGGTAATCTCAAGCCATTAACTGTCCACCGATATACCGGTTCCCTTAATCGACAGCCCTGTGACTCCCGTGATCAATAGTGCGTGCAGCAACCGAGCTCTAATTTCTGGGGACGCGGCACCGCCAGTTTCTGCGGTAATGCCCATAATGCTCCGCTGATTGTGCTTAAACTGTCGTTTAACAAGCTATACGGATATCGATCATTTCCGCTTACTGCCCGTTCCTCTACCCGTCAATCCAAACACCTTTTTCAAGACACTTCCCCCTGGCTTACAATTTATTATCCATACGTGCCAAATTTTATGCATTCATACAAACATAAGAAATTGATTTTTATGATATTTATTATATGATATAATAATATGATAAATGATATGACATATATATATGATATTTAAAATAATATATAACAAATGAATAAAATAGAAATTACCGTTTAGATATCATTTTCCACATTGACATTACAAATAGTTAATTTTGTATAAAGATACATTAAAGAATTTGTTAATTTAACAATTTTTAAGGAAACAAGTAATTTTTAAACAACTGAAGTTGTACTAAAATTGACGGAATTTTTCTTCCGAGCTAGTGCAATAATTTTAATCGTTTGAGCTCCCGTAGAAGTTCGCATGGTTCATCGGGCTAGGAACAGCTCGCAGGTAAAGTTTCGAGAAGCGAGCATGCTCGCAAGCCGAGGGGCCGGTGGGTATATCCTGGTTCGGGAACGAGTGATAGTTAAGGGTAAGCTATCCGGGGTAATCGCGGGCGATGAAAAGGGACATTAGCCGGGATGGGTAACGCGAACACGCCGGAACTCTCGCACGGCTCGACCTACCGGTGACGTAAGGTGTAACCGTATAACCGTAACTGTAACCGCCACTTATCTCGGGGGGCAGTCAGCAGTAATTGGAAACGGGACACCGGGCCGGGTGTGCGGTGGCGGGACTCCTGGAACGTGGCGGACGAGAAACTGTCGCGCGATTTGTAGCGGGGTCACGCGTGCGATTCCATCCAGCCGGCCGGTTAGCCAACGGAATTAATCATTGGGGATGGATTAAGCTCCTGCTCCGCGCCTCACGCCTCGCTGAAATTTTCCAGCTTGCCTGGTTAACTAACCAGTTCTCCCGGTACTGATCTATGTGGATAGTCGAACTCGATTGTGGGTCTCCTTCTCGCTTAGAGGGAATTCCGAAATAGGTCAGAGGTTAAATTCGAATACAAGGCCACCTGCTTTTTGAATTACATCTTCATAAGATATGTTTAATTTTAATTTATGAAAAAAATTGAAACTGATAACAAGATGATAGTACAAAAACACCTGCTGGATTTTTGAATGAAATCTTCATAAAAAAAACACGTAATAAAAATATCAGAAATTATGTAGAAGAATTCTATGTGTAGTGATAGCATGATAGTATGAGGATGGCAAAGTGGAACGTAGCAGTGTTGTGATAGCACGGACTGTATCAGAGGAACGAGGTGAGATTCAAATACAAAAGTAACTGGTGAGCTTTCGAATGAAACCATTGTACAAGATAACTAATTTGTATTTCTTAAAAAAATATTAAAAACCCTGTTGAGAACGAACTGATAAAAAAAACGATGTTACAAGAGTAGCTAAGTAGAACGTAAGACAGTGTAGCTGTAACGAGGTCAGATCCGAGTGAAAAGGCAGCTGATGAACTTTTAAGTGAAATCTTTACAAAAGGCGCCTAATTCCAATATATTAAAAAAGATGTTCGAACTTGCGTACAAGCATTCGACATGGAGTGTGCCGATAACAAGACGACGGTACATGGGAAGCAAAGTGGAACGTAATACAGTGTTGCGATAACGTAGCGGGTTGTAACACGGTACCGAGATGAGGGCATATAGTGGTAGAAAGATGATAGGGGAACAGCATGCAGGCATCGCGATACCGTGTATGACGGGGGTTATCGTAAAACACGGCGAAGTAAGAAGTATAGCGCGACAACGGAGTTTTATAGCCGGTGCAATCAAATTTGTGAAACGAAACAAATTGTACTTTGACGCGGCTAATTGGCGAACTCGCGCTAATTAGACAACTTTAAGCGCGAAAGCCAAAACTTTTCTCGAAACCGACCTGTGTGCGCGTCGCGACTCCGGAGCTACGTACGATTTCACTGTTTACCACGGGAAGAAGACAAATTAACGTCGGTCCATTTGTCCCGTGATGACGAATCGCTGACGTGATCGATACACCGTTGACGCAACGACGTCGGATTAACCCTTCCGCCCTGGGAAAACTCCCGGATAAAATGTATCAGAGGATCAGCAGCGAGCGTGGTGTAAGAATTCCATCGAGCACAATGGATTCATGATCGTATCAGCGATATCAAACGTTAGTCGAGAAGTCCATATCATGATATTAATTAACTAGAGATAATTGACGTATCGATTCGGTGAATAGAGACGGAATTGAATGCGAAACGGGATCGTATCTATTGGAGAGCCATCAGATGTCCGAACAGATCGGATCGAAACCTAACCGTATTTTTTAAAGAAAACATCGATAATTGCCGGGGGAGGATGGATTCGCTGTTAGCGTTAATGTAACACTGGTAAATATCCAGTAATGTATTTTCAATGAGGGGAATCGAATCAGCGGGTGATGATCGATTTTTCAATTTCATCCACGGTGTTATCGTTTATTTAGCGGATAGGTAACCCCCGGGCCGGCGTGTACATCTCCGCAGCGCGAGATAACGTTTCGCAAATGTTTGCGGAGAATTTTCCCATCGTAATTTTCCCGGCCTCCAATATTTTGTCTACAATCGGCCCGCACTTAAAAACGAGCTCCCCGTACAGGGTGCCCCGTCACGGCGACAACGAAACAGCCGTGACGTCGCCGATGGCGTCGTCGTCACGCGTGTAAACACGCCGCAACGTTCCGCCGGCTTCGACGAGGGTTCAATTAGAATGTTGTTCTCGCCGCTCCAGGGAAAATAGTGAACGTACCCGGCGACCGCTGCCGAGGATAATTGGACAGCTGGATATTGCTCGTTCGCCCCGTGTACGACTACCTTGAAATAATAGCGTCACGTGATATTTTAAAAGAATATTACAGCGAAACTCCTAGAACCGCAATTAACTGGATTAATTGTTATCGAAACAATACGGTAATTATGTTAACGAGGTAAAAGCGTTTCTTAAATCTGAAAGGGGTGCAATTCCATTCACCGTGGGTCTATTTAGGATTGAAAGAGCGCCACGGACAAATCGTATATAGCTACGCTCGTCCGTGGTACCAGCTAAGTGGTCCAGGCTCTCTCCTTTTTTCGTTCGCCTATACTTTTTCTTTTTCGCAAGCGACTAGTTTCAAAGCGTAATTCTAAGGAAAATGGAATCATGCTAATAAGTGGACTAGTGCAACCGCTCAAAGCGGACGGCAAA
>SHCU01000513.1:40576-53329 GCA_004307685.1 Ceratina australensis | reverse complement strand
GGGGTAGCCGCGTCTGACAGGATGGAAAGCCTTCGTTACCCAACGCTGTGTCGTCGCTTATTTGTGTTACGCGAAGCTTGCCGCATGTTAATTAGCAGATATGGTTAGCAGTTATGGTTTAAACGAAGTTTGCCAGCCACTGCCGCGCCGCCTTTGCCTTCTTCCTCCCTACGGCCACCGGGGAACAGGAGGGGTGACCTATTTGAAACGCGAGTCGGCCGGAAAATATGCCTTCCAGCGTCTCGCACTCGCCGGCCCATGCATCTTGTCAATAAAATGATCCCAGTGAGTTACGCTAAGCGCACTCCGGTTGGTTTACGTGCAATTTGAACTCTACACCGCGTACACTGCAATCCCCGATACGGCGCCGCGAGGATATTGTAAAACGCCGATAAATATGTGTTCAGTTAATTTCGTTCCGGTTATCATTTTCCGTGGGAACGAAATACTTTATTTATCTTCCCCGTAGAGATCGAAGCTTTCGAGAGCCGGAGCGAGTTACGGAGGGGGATCCACCGCGGAACGGGAATTCCGGTAGCGAGGGAACAAAACCGGGTAGAACCCGGGCGAAGTTTTATTGTACGGGCCATATTCGAGGAATATTAAATTCTAATTTCACGAGCTTTCCACTGGAACGTCGCGGTCATAAGGATATGCGAGATAGCACGAAATTCGTGGACTACGGTTAAAGGAGGCGAGAATATTCCCCAGAATGTGCTTCGCGCTGCGGACGCGCGCGCGGAAAGGGAGGAAGAAATTTCTGACAAAAAAAGAAGGCTTATCTCTGACAATGAAGATAGGGACGCGCGTAATTACGAAGTTCAACCGGTTCTTTCAATTTTTACTGTTTCGCCGGCAGTCTTTCTCCGAACAGGTAATAACGCGGTCGACACGAAATCGAATAACTTTCTCGTTAGTTGAATTTTTAATTTAATAACATGCGTACCTGAAGCGGTGAATGCTCGCGCAGGTGAAGGGGTGTTTGATACAGTTTCACGCGCCAGTTAACTATTGATCACGGAAGGCAATCGGGTAATTCCTGGAAATCCTGTGGAAATTCGTCGAATTAATCAGTCGACCCGACGAAGCTTTATTCGGGTTTAACGCTGTATTTTTCACAAACCCTACGCTCCTGCCCATTTATTTCGACTATACTCCGTTATCGACAGTCGTGACACGAGTTGCGCTGTACGACGCTTCGGACATTGTAATTAAGAGTCTTTGATGGCTACAACAAAGATTAAAATTTTCATCTTAATTAAGAATTATATTCTGGCAAAATTTTAGAAAGAAAATGCAACAGAAATAATTAGAACGGAGGGTGAAAGGGTTGGAATAATGTAGAAAGAATGAGGGGATATTGGAAAGGAATAGAAGATAACAAGTGTATGCCTGAAGATTCGAAACATTAGGATAGAAATATGAGTATCTTGAATGTCACATAAGAAAGGATATGAAATATGATCTAAAAATAATTATTGCAGATATTATATGTATTTTTACCGAATTAAATAAATGATTTCTGTAAAAGCTGAGACTAATTTTTATCCACGAAACGTAGGATCAAAGATCGGGATTTTCCCAATCACTTAGGACCTTAATGGAACCCTGCGAATTCATCGGTCGAAGATAAACTTAATCTGAGAAAGCTCTCGTTCCGGATTAACTGGCAGAGGATCAAAAGAAAAGCGAATAAATTCGCAGATGCTGGTAATCCCGGAAACGAGTCTAATAAACGCTTGCGCGCGGCGTGAAAATCAAACGAGCCAGCCGGTTCGGAAGTCACATCGCGAGGTATAACAATGCAGCGCCCGGAAGTCAGACCAGGCGTCGCCGCCGACTGTGTCCCCTGAGTTTCGACCGCTATCTCGCGATTTATCGCCCGGACCATTTGTGCCGTCTTATTTAACTTCCGCTTTCCAATAGCCAGCCGCCGTGATTTACCGGTGACCCCGCTTATTAAACTTCTGGCTACGTGAGAATTCCGCGCGTGATAACGGCCTCGGAAAACCCGATTTAAATCCCGCGTCGTGGATCGCGTTCGTTTTCCTCGCGGGATACTTATTGGTTTCTCAAGCTCCTTATACCAATCGAAAATTCTTTAATTCGATTGCTTCCCGATTCAATTTACGCTATTTCCCGGCGAACGGTTCGCCGGACATACTTGTTGAGGTCGGGAAGTTTCGGGTGGAAGCTTTATCACGGTTGATTATGGCAGATAGAAGCCTGGTTGCCGCGAGGTTTTATCGCGGCTGGAAAGTTTGCCAATCGATCAGCCAGCGAACGGTGGAAAAACGAGCGAGCGAGGGATCGCGGCGGTAAGATCGCCGGGGCGAGAGGTGGGGAATATACGATCCGCGCGCGACAAAACAGTGCAACTTCGGGCGCGCGCGTCCGTATTTCTACGTGACGTGCATTCTTCGCGCTGAAGTGCCGCGTTCCGCCCGAGAGGAGGCCGGAAAAGGATGAATCGACGCGTGCACGAGGGGCTCGGCCGCGCGGTGTGCTCGTCGCGCGAACAACCCGTTCATACATTCCGGCCGGCGTGCATGACGAATGGCTGGAAAAAGCTCGCCTGGAAACCGAGTGACAGGATGCAAAGTTATGGATACCGTCGCGTCGCCCACCGAATACGCCGGGAATCCGTGTTACTCCCACCCGACGTTTCTACAACTGTCTGCCGTATTTCGTCGTCCCTACCCTACACGTCGGTGCCTCCGCCGCCGTCGTCGTTGCTTATACTCGAGACTTGCGTGCCACGAGTTTCTATTCTTCACCCCCTCTACCGCTCGTATCTCGCCGGTCCCCCTTCAGCAATTCCACCTGCAACTAGAACCTGCACCTGGTACGCTTAACAAGCCCGGAAACTGCTCGCGCTAAGCCGAGGCTTTCCCTAAACCCAGCCGTGCTTCTTCCGCGGCTCGTCATTTGTCGCGTCCCGGCGCCGTCCCTTTCCGCTTTTCCCTATACATCCTACTGCTACCTCCGCTCGCTCACTCCGCCGCCCGGCAGCCACTCAGCGCCCCGCAATTATATGTATATATGTATATGTATATAACCGTTGCACCGGGATTAATTCTTCCGCGGAATTAGAGAATCGCGCGGTCTACGCGCCTGTTCAACGCGATTGATGGAATTAACACGGTTCCACGGTTAGAGCTTGCGGGCCGCTTTAACGGGCGCCTGCTTACCGCACCCGCGGAACGAGATAGAGGTGGACTCTCGGTGGCTTTGACTCGTTTCCAAGTCGTTACAATTTATTATTTCCCCACGGCTCCTACTGTAATTTACCGTGCATTAGAATTCCGCCACCGAATTTCTGCGGATATGTCTGTTTCAGCTATGCGCCAGCTGCGGAATACGCGTAACAATCATTCTAATGATAATTATAATAATACTTTCTTTAGGAAATTATTAAAATCGGATTTTCGAAACGGCTACTGGGAAATTTTATTCGCGGTGTATATAATGGGAAATATTTATACATAGCATTGCTTGATGTAGTAATCAAAATTACTTCTGCAGAATTATAATAGATTCGCGGTGCGTCTCTTTCAGAGGTAATGGCTGTCGTTCTCAGAGCTATGCACCAGCCTTTTAATGTACATCGCAATAATTCTAATAATAATTATAATATTACTTCGTTAGAAAATTATTAAAATTGAATTTTAGAAATAGTTGCTGCATTTTGTCAACAATGTATAGTGGGAAATATTTATACATAGTATTGCTTGATGTAGTAATCAGAGCTGTTTCTGCAAAATTAAATTCGCGGTGCGTCTCTTTCAGAGGTAATGGCTGTCGTTCTTAGAGCTATGCACCAGCCTTTTAATGTACATCGCAATAATTCTAATAATAATTATAATGTTACTTCTTTAGAAAATTGTTAAAATTGAATTTTAGAAATAGTTACATTTTGTCAACAATGTATAATGTGTAATGTTTATACAAAGCATTGCTTGATGCTGTAATCACAACTGGTTGTGCCAAATTAAATACGCGGTGCATCTCTTTCAGACATAATGGCTGTCGTTCGTGGAAATTTCAACCGCGGCCAACGTGCTCAGCGGAAAACGGAATTTTAAATGGAGAACGCTTTGCTATGTTGCATGATTAATGCAACATGCTGTTACATTAACTGCCGCGCTGCCGAAGTACTCGGTTCTTCTGCTACGACGTATCGATGTAATACACGCGTGCAGTTCGAGTAATTATCTTCATTTCCGGAATACGAGATCAGTAAGCGAAACCTTTAACGATACGCATTCGGAACCCCGTCGATAAATACTACAAGATTTACAGACCGGATTCAATTACGAAACGGTTTTAATACGAACCGAAGAAACTGCGTTTACGGGGTAGAGCAAAAACGTTTAAGTGTTAGAGATATTTGTTATACGTCACCGCAGGACTTTTGGGCAAACAAAGTGATAATTGTTCCATCGACGAGGCCTCGTCTCCAGGAAACCACAACGAAAATACGCTTTTTAAGCCGGAACATCCATTCTCTCCGGTTTCCAATCATTCCCCACATGCTGCCCTATCTTCGAAAATATCAAGCAAAAAAGAGCAACGGCGAAAATCGAGCACGCGGAGTAAAATAGAAATGGCACCGTTTCACAGAAGCGCGGCAGTCTGTCCCAGATAATTTCCAGCCTACCAAGCCGACGAAACAAATTCCATACGTACAAAAAAGCTTGAAATAAAATTCTCTCCGTTTCTCTTTTCCCCCTCTATGTATCCCCTAGGTAAATACCTAAATAATTTTCAACTGAAATACACGCGAGCGATAAACCCCTACGCGCAGGCGGAACGTAAACGTCGTGAACGTAAATCCGACGAGCGTTGATTATTATCCACGTGGAATGACGTGAACGCGTGTCGCGTCGCGTTGATCGAACAGGACGGTCCAGGACTAATTGGCCCGCCGAGTACGACGAAAGGTATATGTATACGATCGGCCCGTGTATTTAGCTTTCCGGTCTTGCTGTAGGCGACAATAATCATCGCCGGCGTGTAATCGCCCGGTGTACCTCACCGGGACGCAGTTTTCCCCACCATCTCGGAACACATCCAGCAATGAACCGTTTGCTCGTTCGATACCCGATACGCTTCGTCCAAAGAAGGCCCCGATCGCTGCTCGCTTGCCGTCTGTTGACAGTGCACGATACCTTTATCAGGTAGCTTGACCTTCAAGCAATACTAAAAAATATTTATTCAATTATTTTTGGATTAATTTATATATTTTTTGTAAAAATGATGCAGTAGTTTTGTTTGGTAATTGTGTAAGAAACCACAAGATGGAAGAGGTCTCCAATGACCTAGATGCGAACTGACGAGGGCCAGATGACCAGGCGCTGGGCCCGAACGCTTTGTTTCGGAGCAAGAGCCTACGAGGGATGCGGATGTTTACGTTATTGTATAGATAAGACCATGCGGGGTTTCTCCAAGACCCTCGCACGAAAAGGCTCGACTGGGGACAAAGACATTATTGCTAAGACGTAAGATATCCCAGTCGAGCAAGGCACTTTTTAGTTGGCCTCCGAGCTGCACGCACCGTGCCGTCTAAGAACTAAAACTTGCTTTCTTTTATCGAGGATACGGAATTCAGTGATTCAACCTACTGCGCACTGTTCGCGCATTATTGTACCTTACAATTGGGATGGAATTGTTGGATTCGAGTATTAATCAAGGAAAAATTGCGGAAGTGTAGATTTATGGGACACGTCTGGTAATATGGACAAAGAGCCTGCACGCTGATGGCATGGACGCAGCGGCGATAAAAGTAAGAGAAAAGCGACGATACAATCCTCGTTCGTCCGGACGTTACACCTGGCTTGACCGTAAATCACGCATCAGTGGCGATTGGTCTTAATTTCCTGTGGCTACGTGCACCGAAAAGCAATTTGTGTCTCTGGAAGGAAGGAACACGAAACGTGACTCGCCAGTTTTCTTTTGGCGAAACGTCAGTGTCCTGTCAAATCAACGGTTCTTAGATTCCGCCGTTGATCGCCGATGAACCTCGGTCCCTGGTTCGTATCGGAATTGGACCGAGGGGGAAAAAAAAGGTTTCGAAATACAAAACAACTTCTAAAAGCTTTCTGACCGTTCCTCATTGCCCGGGGGAATCGAAAGTGTTGTCTCTCCGGAGCATTTGGAGAAAGAAAAAATTGTCAAACCCGGGGGACGTCGCGGCGTGTCAAGGTGAATTCGTTCCAGATCAAACATGTCGAAATGTTGCTCGCAGATCAGATAAAAGCGAATATACAAACGTTTTCAACGGAGGCGCACACCCTCTTAGGACTATTGGCAGAGAGCCTTGGACGCCCCGGGCGTGTTTTCTCACCTACATTCTCGTCGCCGTTGCTGCGAAAATATTTGACCACGTTTTACGAAAATTTTACGACCTCCAACGTCTAAAGCTTGTCATCCAGTCCTGGTTTCTCCTTATTGGAAAATCCAATGCAGAACAATGAAAAGCTTTTACGGTGATCTCCTTACGATCAAACAACAAAGCATACCGAATTTATAAGGTCGAAGTAGTAATTCATTAAACATTAATTTTTATATTTGTTTTATTCTATATATTCTACGATATATTATTTAGCTTATAAATATGTTAATTAATATAATTTCTTGATGAAACCGATGAAATACCATTTCTGACTTTGGAACTCAAGATTCTATCATTTATCCGATCACCGTGCAGTCGGGAGGAACTATTTGTTCTCAGGATTTGTACTAATTCTGACGGGAAGGTAGTTTTGACTGAGCGCATTTAACCATTCAAAGTATTCGACTATCGTCAAAGGGTTAAATCGGAGCAGGCATGTAATCGACGCCCGTTCCAGAAAGGAACACGGAGCTCGATAGGATCCAGGAGTCCCGTTTACATACCGAACGTTCCATCAGTCCTTTGTAAAGCAACATTTTCGTTTCCCTAACTCAAACAGTGGAGATAGCGTGCGTCGTCTTGAAAATAATTGAACGCAACACATCACATTGGGTCCCTTTCACGTCTCTGTTGAAAATCGATTTCGTGTAAAAACTCTCGCCACGAGAACTCTTCGGTGCAATTTACGTCCGGCTAAGCACTGACCTTATCCACTTCGATTTTCAGTTCAGTTTTTAGTAACATAAATTAATCGATCCCTGTTGAAAATTGATCCTGTGCAAAAAGCTCTTCGATGCAACCTAGGTCTGACCAAGCATTAACCTTGTCCACTTGGAGCTTCGTTCAATTTTTAATCAATCGAATTAACATAAATATTATATACAAAATTAACGTAAATAATTCATGGCTTATATAATTATTTTTTATTTTTGTAGTTAACTTAAAGTCGAAATAAAAGTGAAATTAAATTTTATCGCGGACAAGATTCCTCAATCAGTATAAAACAGTTGAAACCGACAATGAGGGTGGGTACGGGCAAATGGGAAAAGATTCTATAATCCCGGGTGGTAGCCTTGGACAAACCAGCGGAATTAAGGAGGGGTAGCTTATCTCGCGGGGTGCCGGTACAGAGGGTAGGGTCTGGCTTTTCACTGGAGATCGTCAACCCCTTTTATCCGGGCATCTTCCACTTTCAGCTGGCATTCACCTGCCGCGAGAGGAATATTCGAGTGAATCCGGAACGGTCGAAGGACGCAGAGAAAAGAGTTATCTTGTTCCTCGTTCACCTTAAATGCTACTGCCTTCGCTCGCAAACCCTCGTAACGCTTCCCTTTTCAGGATAAACTTCATTGCTCTCGCCTCCCCCTCCCTCGACCACCTTTCACTGATTGTCGAGACATTCGATAATCAATTTGATACACGAAATTGCCAAAGGAATTTTCTTATACAACTTTCATTAATTCAGATGAGTTAAAACAATTTCAGATGTTGGTAACAGCAGCTGGAGATTGTAACCCGAGTAATAACACACACAAAAAAAAAACAATGAAAAGAATCTAATGTACTATGTAGAGGGTAAGGTTACAAGAGATGCGGTCTGACTGTTCGGGGTAGTAGCCAGGAGCCCATTAGAGTAAATACTTGTCTAGAGACGAGAACTGATACAGCAAGCTATGTATGTTTGCTTGGAACACGAGAAGCTCGCGGAAAATCGAAACAAATTTAGAGGATGACAGAGTTTCTTGGTCGGATATCTATTACCACACGTCTCGCAGACGGCGTGACAGCGTCGCAAGTTTCAGGATAAAACTGCCGGCAAATATGGTCGTCCACGTTTTTATCCAAACACCGTGGGAGGAAAGTCCGCTCTTGACCGATAGAGAAAATAAAATCAGCCACGAGGCGAGGAATCGTAACGTTGCTACAACGTCCCAGCTGACATTATTGCTTCGTTCCATCAGTATAGTGAATCACCTTCGACCGGGATTAAAGTCAGGATCCGAGCGATTTCGATTTCACCGTGATCTCTCTTTCTCGCTACCGTACCCCACGGTAAAGTATCGTCGATGTTATTTATGCGAACGAATGGGCGGGAACATCAGGGGAACGTTCCGAAGATCACTAACTCGCCACGAAATATCTCCCTGTTGTTTGCTCCGTGGTACAATTCTTTTCTCTCCTTGCCCATTGTAAATACCATAGATTTCTCCCACTACCAAACGAATCTTGTTCTCCTTTCAGAACAAGCTTTTCACGAGCAGTTCAAAAGACGTATGCTTCCACTTATCCATATCAAAGATGTACGAGCCGTTACATATAAAAGCAATGACAAGGCATTGACATTTTAGCAGTAATACAATATTCAATATTTTTTCTACGAATCTGGCATATAGATATTTTTGATAATTTTTGGATCTTTGATATGTATATATGAGATTTTATTAGATAAAATCGTTTTATTATATAATATGATGAAGCTTTCGTTGGATAATCTTAAATATTCTAAGCAAACTTCGACTTGCAAGCTGTCACCGCATGTTTTCTTAATCGCAGACTTTCATCGTCAATTAATTAGTTATGGGCGCTGATAGCCCTGTTTAGCTCCCCTTGAGACTAGTACTACCGCCTTGGTTACGCCCTGTTAGGTCCGAGCAATGTCTAGCTTGAATTTTGGTTAGCCGTGGGAGTAGTTGGTGCGTGTCCGCTTTGGTCGTAGCTATGTTTCCGTTAGATCTCCCCCAGGCTTTGGCTAAGTTTCAGATAATTCAAAGTTAATCAACATTATTTTGCACCTGGATCATAGTGTACGCCGTGCGGATCACCCGGCAAGTTTCTGTTTCGTCATTATTCAAAATTACCTGTAAGTTCCAACGTAAACTTCACCCGACATCATTCATAGTAATTCGATTTATTAAATACCAGAAACAACGTCATCGATTCGTGCGATGCGAAAATGAACGAACAAATCGTTAGGAAACGTTTTTCACCGAGGATATAATTCTTTATAGCACTGCGGCATTTCTGTGCGTATCCCCAAGTGGAAACTGTTCGAGGGAAACCGGTCTGTTCGTTGGGTTAGAAATTCGTGATAATTATATCATTTGATTCTGCAGCGACTTCGAGCCGGAACCGATGCGATGCGGCGCAGGCTGGCGCAATCTCGTTTGTACGAATCCCTCGGAGGATCGCGGTGGACGTCGGAATATAAAGCGATCGTTTTGCACGCGGCTCGGCCTTGCAATCGGTCTTCGTTGGCACGTCATATATCGTCACGGGACTTATACAAACTATCCAGGCGTTTTTCTCTCCCGATCATGCGTTCCTCCTTTCGCGGGAATCGTTCGTTACCCACGGTCGTTCGTATTGATTTCGAGTAGACTCCGAACGTCGCGTGATTTATCGTCCCACGTATATTTACATCTCTTTATTTATCGGTGAACCCCGTTACAGGCGAAATTATATAAAACGGCCAGTTAATTCGCGGGTCGAGGTAACCGCTTAAAAGGCTATAGACCGTGAAAACCCGGTTTAAGCCCGGATTAGGCGGGAACGGTAAATCTAACGCGTTTTTACAGGCGATAGAATTTGACAGGAAGTTGCAGGCTCTTAGACGGCGAGAGAAAAGGCTCGTCGGAAAGTTTCCATGCACTTCGCTGCTCGCGTTTCGTGTTTTCATCGTGAAACTTGGGTAATTGAGAACTTCATACTTTGTAACTGTCCATCATAACAGCCGACACCTTTATAATGGCCAGCAGCCAGTTCCAAAGCTCGCAAGAACCGTCGGTTGAACTTTCCACA
Source organism: Ceratina australensis (assembly GCA_004307685.1). Taxonomy (NCBI): domain Eukaryota; kingdom Metazoa; phylum Arthropoda; class Insecta; order Hymenoptera; family Apidae; genus Ceratina; species Ceratina australensis. The sequence goes on along the minus strand of SHCU01000513.1, from coordinate 43,137 downwards.
ACCGGTTTCTAATAAAGATCAAAAAGAAAGAGAAATTTCCAACTGCGATTCGGAGATTTCGAATCTCAGCTGCACGCCGCGGGAACGATAATAATCAACGTTGGGTCTCTCAGAAATTATATTGACTCGTACTACCCCCGAGCTTGCCGTTGATGCCACGATACGGCTGAATTAAACGACGATAAAGATCGGCGATAGTCTGCCATCTGATGAATAATTCAACGGGAAAATAGATGCTGGAGAATTCCCCCCTTTTTTTTTAATGTCCCCAGCCGGGTGAACATCGCATAGAGAATGAGGGCCTATGAGATTGAAAGCTCCTTGGATACTTGGATACGAGGAGAATAATCATGCAAATTACCACTCAATTAGATAGTCTTAACACCAGTGTAAAAAAAAATTATTATATAACAGAAAGCCGTTTCTTCGAGGAAATACGTGTCGCAGTATAAATATTTAATGAATTAAAGTTTCATACGAAATATGAATGAACCGATAGGAATTTTATTTGTCATAAAAATTCGACGTCTATCCGTTAATCTCGAGGCTTGTTCCGAGCCGAGATTCAGCTGACGTCTCGTACGGGAGGTAACGGTAACAGCTGAACGTGTTTCTCCGAAATCGGAAACGTCGCGGAGCCTCAGTTAGGATCTTTACGACCGCGGCATCCATCCCGGATGGAGACCCGGCCATAAAAGGGTTATTTCGCATGCCGCCTCGGCGTGGAAGCCTCTTAACCGCGGCGCATCGATTCGCCGAATCCGATCCGGCGATACGATTATTTCGCGTGGTGCGTGCGCTCGAAGCTCCCGTGGGTTCCTGCGCCTTAATATTAGCATATAAATTTGATTCGAAGTTCTAATGAAAGAAGGGGGCACGATAGAAAGGGTTGGAAAGTCCTCGAGGTGCTCGACATGATCTAGGGTGCTCTCGAGCACTTCGAGCTCGATGAAGCAACTTTGAAAGACCTCGAGGAAACGAGAAGTCCTTGCCAGATACCTGACAAAGACCGTAACCTCGCGAGCATCCAAGGGGTATGCCTCGAGAATTCTTGAATGAAATTAAACTATACCGTGCCGCAAATATGGAACGCGGCACGAAGAAGCTAATGTAATTATTTTTAAAACGTGGCGATATTAAATTCGTGGCTCGGCTCATCCGCTGGTATTTCTCGAGAGCTCAATCTTTCTCGGGGAAATAGGCGTTGCGGCGGGACAAATGACTAAGCCGTCCGGGATGTCGCTTAATAAATCGGTCGCATGGAGAACCACCGTTCCTCGTACCGCTGTGTCTACCTCCGCGCGCCCTACGATTTTTCTCCGTCTGCTTATTTCGATTTTACATACCGTAGCATCCCAGTGCTATTACGTCACGTTCGCATTAGTCGGGAGACGGATGCGCCGGCGGTAATAGAAATTTGCAAAGTTCATTTTTCTGGTGACGAAAAAGAAAAAAAAATACTATTCGACGACACATGCTCGGGTATTACTTCTTATCGACACCCTCCGCTGGTTCGAGGGTATGTTCCACACCCACGACACATGCCGCGCAATGGTGGAAGCTGTAACGGAAGTAAAAACGCTCGGCAGGGGACGAGGATTTCACCCAGAAATCCCGAGACCCTCTCACGATTTCCGCGTTGCTACAAAAAGTCATCGGAAGCGCAAAGTCTGCAGGCGGATAAGGGAAGGAGCCAATAAGAAGAACAAGGAGGAGACTGGAGGTTTAAAAGAAAGGGAAAAAGAGACGAGAAGAAAAGAAGTAAGGATAAAAAGGAAACGTGGCACGGGGGGGTGGAGAGCATGCAGGATCTGATGCTAGCCAGATAAACGGACGGAGGTAATTTTCTACGGTAGCTCAACTGCTGCCATTCTCCTTTTTTTTACCCATCCCCCTTCTAATCTGTTGTCCCTACTTCCAAACGGAGAATGCGTGTCTACTCGCGATTGTCGCAAGTACAGGCACCGTGCATCGACCGTCTTTCCACTAAGACCACGTAGCTCCTTTAGAATATTCTTATCTGTGACTCCGTGTATTATTAGACGATTTGAATAAAGATGGGTAATAATCGATGCTCCCGGCGAATTTCTATTCGCGAGCCATTCGGTTTTAGATACAGGTTACGCGCGCAATCGTAGGAAACGTTCAAGTGTAATTGATCACGTCCTGTTCTCGTAGCGAGTACAAGCAATGAGAGGCTACGGGTGATCGTTAAGGATTTTATTTCGCTGCTCTGAATCGTCTCTGTCTGTGTAAGCACTGAAATCGTTCTGGTTAGGTTACTGGATACTTTATACTTGGAATGTTTCTTCTCTTAGCAAGCGTACCGTAATCCCAACCAAGATTTCCATTAAATTTTAACTCTACTTCGACGATAGAAAATTGCCTAGTTACAGGATGGATAAAAAGTTCCTTGAAAACAAGCATCGTAAAGCCTCGGCTGTAACTGGGTTTATTAAATCTACAATTCGAACTTCGAACGTTGTAATGCCTGAAAATAATCGAGGCCCGTCGAAAATGTCCACGGTTTCGTTTATTAATTTTCGTCAGGCTCGTAAACG
>SHCU01000513.1:1630-37978 GCA_004307685.1 Ceratina australensis | reverse complement strand
GCTCTTAGACAAGCAATACGCTAAGTCTAGATTTTGATTAAGATAGAAGCAATTGGTTTCAGGAATTAATTTATAGCAAGACTGATCCCTTGTCTCAAAGATACATCCATAACGCATTAGTTTTGTTGTCAGAAGACCTAATCTAGTCTCTGTCTCTATCGAACAATATATCAATCGTTAAATGAAACATTGTAACAGTGACAGAAATATAGATTATCCTGTCAATCATTACATAAAATATCCCAACAATTACTAAATCAACTATTAAAATATTAAAAATTACATGTATAGTCTAAAATATTAAAAATAATTTTTATTATAATATTTCTGACGAGCATATGACACGCCGGAGTAAAGGGTGAACGTGCGAAACAATTGCGTGGAATCATTAAAGGTGAGCGGAATCCGAACCCCGGAATTTGCAGACTCAGTATACGCGCGACTCGATTCTCTTCCCGGGATGAGCGCGATTCAAGGCGGACACTAAAAATGAATTCAATGGCTCGTCGGGATTAACCCAATTCCAGGCTAGCGACGTGGCCGCTCGTTTCGTACGGCCATTCAATTTAGTTTCACGCAAATACTGGCTGTCCGGGCTTGGAGGCACGAAGGGGGCCAGGTCGCGCAAAATTATGTTTGCATGTCCCTTTTGGCCAGCGTTCGAGAGCCTCGCTTCTTGGCCGTGCATACAGATCGTGACGGCGGACCGTCGATTCGCCCGTCGGTAGTCGTTATTTGTTTTTCAATCCGTCAGAGTGCTCCGGGGGGGAAATTTTATTCGACTTTAAACAGCACTTTAGAAAATATACTCAATCTGATCGAGCATAATCGATAAAATGTTCGCTCAACGAGAATCCTGTATACCGAATCGAATAGTCGAACGCGATGAAAATAGATGAAAATCCCGGTACACGTTAAATGCCCGAACAATGAACCATAGTTATTTCATCTGGAAATTGCTGCTGTCTTAATCAGAATTTCGGTGTAGAATACAAGAGGAGGATGAGGTTACGATGTCATGCGAGTGTCGCGGAAGCAGCGTTCTCTCGGGACGCCGGAACCGAGCTCCCGGTGGCATTCCGTAAATTGTAAGAAAATTTATAGCAGTTTCTCGCGTTTACTCGGAGCCAGGTCAGGACCGCCTCGGCGACTCGAACTGCCGAACTTCTCGAACGATTTACCGCCGCGTGCCTAAATGGCCAATAAACGAGCAGACCGGCCCAAGTTACCCAAACACACCGTTTTACCTTTACTGATTGCCCGACAACCGTACATTTCCCTCGACACACGTTCAACCGTTCGTCATTTCGCTCTCAGTTATAAATTGATACCCCGCTGCGAATTCGTCCGAGAATTAACCCTTTCGCTCCGAACGATGGATATATCCGACATACATTAATATATAATAATATAAAGATAACAATTATTATATATAAACATAATAAGAATAATATAATAAATTAATGTAAATAATACTAATATGAATTAACATATATTTTGATCTACATACATCACTTTCGTCGGGAGGTCCGATTCAAGAGTATTGCTAAGGCGGGCCGAACTGCCGTAGCGAAAGTGTTGAAAATCGAGGTACNATAATAAATTAATGTAAATAATACTAATATGAATTAATACATATTTTGATCTACATACATCACTTTCGTCGGGAGGTCCGATTCAAGAGTATTGCTAAGGTGGGCCGAACTGCCGTAGCGAAAGTGTTGAAAATCGAGGTACAATGACAGACACTGAGATTCGATAAAAATGTTTGACACCAATCTCTGGCGAACGATTTAAAAAGATAACGGTGCATCCTCGAGTAAGTAATTACGTCGTTGCGTGACGTTTGCAAGTTTGTAATGGCACAAGTTTCCAGAGGCGAGCCTCGGTTCGAGTTAACTTGTAATTAGACATGTCGTATGGTTTACCAACGCGGCGTAGCCTCGCCCGCTTTATCTGCTACGATCACCGAGTCTTACGTTTACTTCCTAACGTAGTTTCCACGAAATTCACTGCCTCGATCATAATTACTTATTCCATCGTCTGACGACATCTTGAACTAGCGCGGGAGTAACCGCGCGTTCGTTTCCCCGCGAGCTAAGTTCGCCGAAGGAAAACATGCGGGCGGGGGCGGGAGGCGGGAAGAACCTCGTCGATAATTAACGTCCCCCTACCGAACGATCGAGGCTGATCTAGAAAGATCGTGTGGTATCGATTTATCGTTACGGGTAAATGGCGTGCGAAACCCAACGCGACATGTCGCTACGGGTAATAAATTGCGAGGCGAGCATACTTATCATAACGGGAATCCGATAACGTTTCCGCTCCTCTTGTATCACGCTAGAGTGCACGGGTTACCGTGATAATCCACAATTCTTCGAGATTTAAGATCCAATAATATTAGGGGTAACGCGAGGTCTTAAATGTGAAAGTATACTCGTTTCGTTTAATGAGTGTTTGAGATATTGGATGCTGCAGGCAGAGAAATAACAGGCATGAAGAAATACTTAAGAATTAGGTATACAGAGGAATGGCAGGAATCAGAATAAAGTGTAGAGCATAGAGCATAATACTGGTGTGATAAGAATTGCTAGTTCTTTGATATAAAAATGTACTTGTCTCATTTATTGAGAAAGTGATTGAGATATTGATTGGAGGAGATAGAGGAATAGCAGGAACGAAGGTGTTCTTAAGAATTAGGAATACAGAGAAATTGCAGGAAGAGAGATATGAATCAGGAAAACGTGTATAGAGTATAACACTGGTGAGATAAGAAGATCTAATATGAATGAGAGGCAGCGAGTGAGGAAAAGACGGAGAGCCATGAGAAAATGAATAAGAGAAATAAATGGTAGGGAGAAAAAATATAATAGTGAGCTATGTAAGAAATAAAGAGAAGATAGAATAAGAAAACGATGAAGGATCTTAGCAGAGGCGTTAAGAATACATTAGGAAAATCAATTAAGAAAAAACTACGTCTGTATATAGGGCAAGAGCATATAGGTATAAAGTAGATTAAGAAGAATATATAGATTTAAGATAAAATAAAGTAGTAACCCGAAAGGGAATCAATTAAAGAATATACACTTATTTTATATGAGAAACTTTTTTTGCTTCGCAGGAATTAACTCCATTTTCTTAAATGGGGAAAGTGCGGTCTGAGCGACAAACGAATGGGGCTCGCAGTGAACACCATAAATTTCGGTTTCTGAGCAAGTTCCCCGGCGAAAAATTCTCCCTCTGAATCCTCTTAGCTCATAATGATAGCTAATGAAGATGAACGTGGAGCACGAGTCGCGCAACCGTCACGTTTTACAATATACAGCTGTAATTTACATACCTCACTTGCTTGTTGTTCTCTGCTAAACGAAAATGTAAAACGAATCTCTATCTCTACAAATTTTTATCCTATAGTATTCAATTTTTATCATACATTTAAGTGCTCTATTTCTCTCGTCAAACAATTGAAACGCCTATTCCTTAGACTTATATTATAGAATATAGACGCCTGATGATATTAATTGGAAAAAGAAGACTCCTTCTGAAAGAAGAAGCGAGTTTCTTGAGAGCTTCGAAGGACGTGAAAGCTCTCGCTTCACGTCTCCTTTAAATACGTGCATCTACGCCCACGCCTTTGATACCGCGTTCTAGGTCGCCTCGACAGCAATAGAAACTAAATCGAATCCGCGTCACGCCATTTCCAATGGCTGTAAGATAGACTCCGTAACGTGTTTTCGATGCAATGTTTCAGAACATAAAACTATGCTCGATACGAAAATGTATTTCTAGAGATACATCGTATCATGAAATATTGAATTTACATCTCGCTGTATTTGATTCCTGATATGATTCTTTATTAAACCATCGTGACGAGCTGAGGTGACGAAAAAAGATTTTATATCACATCACCATACGCACCGAAAACGGTTTCTCATTCTTTTTTCTCGTAATTAAACCGCATTCTCTTTTATTTGTTAATCGTAAAATAAAAATAGACAGTGGTTATTACTCGGAACCTTTTACACTGGACAATACCGACAATGGTGTCGCGGCAATATGGTTGAAACTTGAAAAAAGAATGAACCCGATAAAACCATGCGTTGATTCGAAACCCCATGCAACGCCCACCTGCACAGTCCATTTCCCCGCGCTCTTTCCGCCCGGCGTATACTCTTTTTTTCAGTAGATCGACCGGGTTTTTGAATTTTGTATTTTTCCGTCCTATTTCCCGGCGTGTTTCAGGCGAGGATGTCCATTTACCAGGCCCGCGGATTCCATCGTCCCGCTATTGAACCCCCGCAGTACACCCCTGTTTTTCACCCTATCCTTTTTTCCTTCCCGGCAGGCTAAAATTTCATCATTTTTCGCGCGAGTTTTTATCACGCCGTTATTTCATACGATATATTTGTCCCGCGGTCAGAATGTATCAAACGCAGAAATAAAATCCGTGTCCTACCAAAAGTTTCCAATTCACTTTGTGCCGGGCTCAAAATCGCTGCTCGACAAATACGAAAATTTCTATACAGTATAAAAAAGCCCGAAGTCTATGCCCGTCGAGAGCAACGCGACGTTTGCCGATTCATTCGAAAGGGCCGGGGAGGGGGAGGGGGGTGGTGGGGAGAGCTACGTTCACGTGAAAGAATAATCAGCTATTTTCCATAATATTTGTCGAGGAAATATGATCTCGTTAGCATAACTTGATTCGCGATTAGCATGGAGATTTAATGGGTGGATAAACAGGCGGATGGAAAACGCGCGACGTCTCGCTGGATGAATTTTCCAATCGGCGTGGCAGGTTCGTCTAACGACCTCATTTATCGAACCGCGTACGGGGCGTCAAAGATGACAGAATCACGAGGCGAACGGCGCGGCCGTTGCCTCGCCTCGCCGGGGGAACGTCGGTTCGTTATCGGTTGCCGGGGAAATATGCACGGGGATCCGGGCATATTCGATGGTCGTTCGACGTTTATTGCGGAATTATACAGCCGTGAACAAAACTATAATTTCGCTATTCCAACGGTTGCCCGGCCGGCAGGTGCGATTCCATCGGAACGATACGAGGGGCAGGGCGAATAAGCGAGCCGGGGAGGAATTCACCAGGCATAAAGTAAATGTCGGCGATAACAAAGTTTTACGACGCATCGACCGCCTTTGAATGTACAATTGCACCCGGCGCGATTCCTCACCGTTTCCTTCGGAGCCTCTTTTTTTTTACGAACGGGGGGATAAAAGCATTCGCGATATTAGCCTGTCAGACTCTATAAATCGGTATAAATGCTCCATCTCCCTGGGCAACCTTTCATTCTTCGCTCGACCGTTCCTAGTTATTACCCTGGAATTCCCTGGCAAATGATATTATCATAGAGTGTATTTTAGTGCATATGAAATGTTTCCTTTCCACATAGCACATCTTAAATATCATCATTCCGCCCCGTGTATTTTAAGACAAAATCCGTCTTCCAATATCTTTGTTTATCTGCACTGATATGAACAATTAAATTAATAAAATTATCAAGTTTTAAAATATGTATTTTATATATTTTCATCTTCTTAGTGGAATATTAGGAAAACATTTTTACGTACTCATGAACGAAAACTAAAGATATAACTCAAATTAATTCCTGACGAGTTAATTACGTAGTATTAGTAAAAAGATAAAAACCTAATTTCATTCTTTTTATACTTTCGCAGCTTATTACCTACACCTCGGAGCACATAAGAAAACTACTGCCAAAATTGCTAACATAATTTCTCTTCTTAGTACAATAAAATAATCTCATAATAGTAGATAATACGAAAAACGAAAATGGATCGACCGGAATGGAAACGTTTCCACGTGCTGCAATCTAATATTTCCCACGCCTGTGCATTTGCGTTGAATAGCCACAACTTTTTGCTCTGTTTCATTCTCAGCGGTTGAATCTTGGAAGTCTGGATGAGTCAGACACTAGCCCGAGCGTTGTCCTGAATTCTCGGGGCCATCGTCTTGCCACAGGTTCTCAGTGGCTGAAGAAACAGGAGGAAGTGCGGTGAGAAAAAGAAGAGGATAGGCCGGGACAGTCGGCGTACCGAGAATAGCACTTCTTAGCTACCATAATGAACGCGTCGAGGGTCATAAAAGTGATGCCACTACAATTTACGTTGTCTGGCCGGTGTCGACATCTAACAAGGCGACACTTCAGGATCACAGGTGAACTTACGCGAGGGACGTTTGTGATTCAACAATAGAAGAAGCCCAGTATACTCGGTTACAAATATTAGTAATGCATTCGGGGGGTAGAGGGCTCCGGTCGAGTGGCAATAAGGGAAGGTTTGGGCTCGGAAAAAACTTTCTCCACCCCGTCGAAAAGATAAATAAAGCACTCCAACGAGTTAAGGCTAACTCGATTCCTCGTCGGTCATTCTTTTCCGCCTTTGTCAACACTCGGACCGACCGAAACTCCCGGAAAAGTATCCTCATAACTGATAACCGAGTCAGTTGGCCAAACAGGGCTCGAATCGAGCCCGGGCGACCTCCCGGCAGAAACGATTCGCAAGAACCTCTTCTGCGTGAGCTATTTGCGGTGACCCCCCGGCCGACCTCCCATCGGAATAAACGTCCACGAAAATTGATGTACCGAGGGGCTGCTGCCGCTACTGCTGCCCTCCTCGACCCGCTATTCACTCGGATGGCCACTTTGCTTCTAAAAAAATCAAGATCGAGATCCTTCAACGGAATTGGTCCGCGGGGAGCGAGATAAGGGGTTCCGTATTTTCGGTCCCGCTCCTGAATCATGCGAGCACGGATGGGGGAACAGGGACCGGCTCGAATCCGTTCGAAATCGGGTCAATTGATTTCCATTTTCTTGGAATGCAACCTGCCGCAGCTTCGTCGTCGTGTCGATTCGTAATGAAACGCTTGACGATCGGAATTACAATGCGACTCGAGAGAGAGAGATCCGAGCTCGAACAGCCAACTAATTGATACTATAGAACCCGGTTATTTATGGCTGCACGAGCATCGTCCCTCTTTCTGAAGAAACCTGATAAACACCGTGTCTCGTATTTGTTTCAGGGGAAAATGATATTTATAGGAAGATGAGGTTCAAAGATATATCTGAAATTTTGTAAAAATTGAATTTTTATTTAAGGGCTCGTATAACTTTAACAAGCCGATCAGTAAAAAACCGCTGGATGGTATCAGGTTGCAGGAGATAAATAATTATTGGTTCCGAGTTCCTCGGCAAACTGCGTTTATAGTTTCAATCGCGCTATCGTTTTGTGAGTATCAATTAAAAAAAGGAAACGCGTCCGGACGAGCGGTTGGAAAATACAAGCGGAAGATAAACCGTGAAAAGCGGAAAACCTGGCCCGGGAAACGGACTCGACCGAATTTCCGGCGCGTTCGACGTTAATTATCGTAATTGCGTTTTATCGACAACGAGATGGCGCATTAACCGGAAATTATTGTCTCACTTTTTACGCCGCGTCGAAGGGGGACGCGTTATGTCTGTTAATTGCAGGCTGCGAAAATTATTCCAACGTTATTCGATAGGTTTAATGGCGTATCACCGAGGGAACAGCTGTTCCTTTCACATTTGCGGGACCCGCGCTCCCAACGTTTCAAGGTCCCGGGGAAAAAAAAAAAAAAGAAAAGGAAGAGACAAGTTCCGAAAATCGTAATTCGATATCGGGGAAACTGTGGGTGGAGGACGGCTCGCAGGAGAAGTCTGGAATCGCTATTTCTCTGTCACTGTTTTCCATTGCCTCATTTCCGATTTCAATGGCCTTTCCACGTTGACTCCATCTGTTCGTGTCTCTTCAGACTAAACTTTCTCCACGCGCTTTGAATTTGTTTCGAATTCGATTCCAATCTTCTCCCTCGAATTCTTACAAAATCCTCTCCTACCAATTCCGTTTCCCGTAACGTGAAATCAGCTCGCACGTACACGAACGTTCAACGGGAGGGGAAAAAAATTAATGTAATTCCCAGGCGATTATTTCGTTTTATTCTCGTAACATGCTCGGTTTCACGGTGAGAGATTTGACACGATAGCTTAGCGCGCGATTCAATGTTTGCATGCGCGAGGCAAGCGCGTCAATGGCGAAGTAACATTTGCTATCGAGCGGTACATCATGTAGGCCACGTGCGCGTCGACGATTAAAGTCGACGCGCTGCGCTACCGTGAACGAGAACTCGATAAGTTCGACCGTTGCCAACCCTGTGCTCCACATATACTACTTTCACGATCGATCCGCTCCGCGCTTGGATGTCACTCGCATGCTAATTTGACACTCTGATCAAATTCCAATTCCAAGCCCTTTTCCCTGGCATCATGCGTTCGTGCCGGATTATACGTATCCAGAAACAGTAGTTGAAAGTACTAATTAGCGTTTCTAATCTTGCATAAATAATCACACTAAGAATTGAAAGGAGGCGTATATTTAATCTTTCAAAAATCAACAGTCCTGTTGTCAACATGTCATGTATAGAATAAAAATATTTTAATCAAAAAATACTCATGGAATTTTGAAGGTATTGTGGTTTTGGTAACTATACATTTTACATCCATTCAGGTGTTCCGTAAATAATTGAGGTAAAATCCTGAAATTGATTTTCAAGTATTTATGAGCGAAAGCCAAACTTGAAAAATATTCAGCGACTTATAAATACATAATTCACCATAGTAGGGCGAGAATTTTGAAATATTTACAAATTGTTTTACGAGTAAAATTCCTCAGGTAAAAATCCATTTTCACTCTTCTTCTACCCTTTCACATTTCTACCAAATGAATCCCTTCATCTTTATATCAATATAAGATCCTGTTGTAGAGATATAATAACGATAACTTCTGGTAGTAAAATTGACCGTATCGATGAGATAAGAAAGTGTTGGAGAGCAAACGAATCGAAGGTCATCCCGATGACCCTGTCAGATAGAGAACCCTTGGATACGGTCAGACAGTATCATCCTAGCGGGTAGTAGGTAGTACATGCAGCAAAGTATCTGAACGGTACGGTTCCAGGGATTACAATGTCGATACGATAGTTGAAATCGACCGTCGGGAATACTGCAAATACGGTGCAAGGAGAAGGGTTTTACGGATCTTCGAGTGGTCACTGGAGATTCTATTTTCCAAGGGAAATTTATCCCTGCTGGACTGTAAGCCGCTCTGTAACCCTGCCCCCCTCCGGCGACGGACGTGTTTCGTTGTTGGTACTTTTCAAAGCGAACTAACCCGATCCCAGGTTTATTTTATCATGTCGATATACCTCGATAAATCCCTTCGCTGAATATTTAAGAGCCAGTCTAAATCAACCGGATTGATCTCCCCTTTGATTACCTCGTAAACCGTTGCTTACCGATCGTGATTAAATTTGAATACGGATAGATTATTATCGACGACTATTTTTTACACGAACGAAACTACCGGCACGGGTTTACAGTTGCAACAAAACAATATTTTTCAAACGGAATTTTCAGGATTTTATTATACATGTGCATATTTGCAAAGCTGGTTTCGTAACGAATACGTGGAAACTGATAGCAGCCGATAGACGTGTCGTTTCGCGCGATTGGAAAATGTTTTTTTTCCCCCTCTGACAAAAACAATTAGGAATGTAACAAGAGGATATTTTTATACCCAAACGAATTCCGGCGTTACGATCGATCAAAGACCCCGCAGCCCCCACTACCTCGCCGCGGCATCGGGACACGAAATTTATGTACTTGTGAAGCTTGTCAACCGATCGATTCGAGGACGCCGTCATTAAATCTTCGAGAAATATAACGCAGCGGGAGATTATTAAAAAATTCCTCCTCTCCCCGTGATTTGTGTCCTCGTTTCTGAAACCCGCGGCTGCCACGTTGCGCTCTCACGTATTTCTAAACGAGCTCCGAGTTATTAAAATTCGATAAAAACCGAACAAACATCGATTTATCAAAATAATACATTTTTCACAAGAAATAAATGGTATGCACATGTGACAAGCAATATCTAATCGAATTTCCACGTTATCAACCCTGATAAAAGTCTAAGACATGACAAAAACAGTCATTGTATTAAATTTTTATAAAATCGTTTGACAAATTTTAATATATAATTTTAAATGTTCTAATACGGATAGCCGTAGGGACAACAGGACGTTCGAACGACGATTCCTCGTCGGTTTTACACCCACTCCCGTCCAGCGACCGTTTACCAGCCAGCCAGTCTGGCAAACGGGCGGCGGGGGGTTTTCCCAGACTCCTTGCACTTCGTTCTCTGCCTTCCTGCCGGCACCGTCTTATTCCAAGAGCATTTCCGCCCGTTTCCAACGACGGCGACGGCGGGGGTGGCGCTGCGCCGTGTTGGCAACAGTTTCGAGTACTTAAGAAACCGGCGAAAAAGTTTTGACTCATCCCACCCGGGTCCGTGTAACGCCTGTACGGTACGCAGCTGCCGATAAAACAAACATTAAACCACGGCGAGTTTTCATCGCTGTAAGTAGGTTGAAAATCGCGTAAAATTCGTGCTCGGCTTGTTACAAACTGCGGGTTACCCACCGGTCGCACGCGAAAACGGCTCGTTCGCGGACAATAGTTATACCGTGCGTTGGTACGAGAGGAGGTGTGCCGGCGTATCGTATTTCAGAGTCAAGCGCAGAAACAGCGGCAGGGAACAAGTGGAATCGCAGTTGCGGCGAGTACTCGCACGCGAGTAAGGGCGGGGCCGGTGTTGCCCCTGAAAAGAGCAAAAATCCATTCGTTCCCGCCGGGAACGGTTTCACCCCGGAAATTTATCGAATTATCTGCCCTTAAGATGGCTGAAACTTCTCTACTCGAGTTGCTCCTAACCCCGGATACGCTTTTGCAATTACGGACCTCGTTGATTGTCGGTAAATATTGTTACTAAAATTGTTCGGCTAAAATGCCTCCGGATTTTCACGGGATTAGAATATTTCCTTAATTTTGCACAAAAACAATGAAGAATATTTTTGTTAAATAATTTAAGATTTATAATTGGTTTTATAAATATTCTTTTGAATAATTCAATTATTTTTTTCTATGAATTTAGCGTACGAGAATTCCTAGGAACTTGGGAAATCCTACTACCAGAGGAGTAGAACATGTGAGAATATTTTCAATAAGATCTGCTACGTTTTACATTTTGCCAAAGAGGTCCTTCGCTTTACGATTTTCACCATTTGTTCTCTCTAATATCAGTGGATGGAAATTAATGAAAACATTATGAAACATATTTTAGTACAAGCGAGAATATTTCCAAAGCGATCCATCGATTCCTTCAGTTAGAAAAAAGTTCATGAAAATCGTAATATTCGACAATTTTCAGATATAGCCGTAGATCCTTATTTAGATTTTTTTCAATACATCCCTTTACAATTATCATACTTTTCTGACAGGGATCTCACGCCTTTTCATAATAAATAAAGTGTGGAATACTGTAGTATGTTTTCAGAGGGAAATTGATAGGTGATGATTTCGTTTTACCGGGTCTGCCGGTTGATTGACTCGAACTACTTGACGGACTTATACTACTTGCCCGGGGGTTCATTATCTTAACGCGAATCGATCAGCTTTGTTATCCGAGCGGTTTATCCTCGCTACTTACTCCCCGACGGTCGTTTGATTGAGTTTCGCCAATAGGACGGCCTGAATTAAATTTCGCTACTTCCACCGAGTAATTGAGTTCCACCGGGGCAAACATGTTGGTTCTGCTATTTCAATAGCCGGACACCTTTGGTCATCCCGTTCGATTGCTCTTTGCTTAAGCTTCTCTAGCGAGCGACGATTTATCCGTTTACCCACGGCACTTTGATACGTCAAGGCTTTGCGGCCGCGACGTTCCTCCCCCTTGATATTCCGAACGAATCTCCTTTCCCCGGATCTACTATTTCACCCGTGCTTTTTCTCGCCCCGTCTTCCGTGATTCTACTTAACCCCATCCCACCGAACGGAATATATCTTTCGTTACCAAGAGTATAGGGAGGGATGAAATACGTTTGCGATCGTCGAGGTATGATTTCTTTCTCTTTGCGCGAATGGAACGGAATAAAGGAATAACCGGGAAGGGAAACGATTATTTTCCGGCCGAGGGGAGTGGAATCCAGCGCCGCGGAAACGAGAGAATGCGACGCGAAAGAGCATTGACTCGTTGCAATTCCACGGCGATGGAATCCCCTTTTTTCTCTCCTGTTTCACCATAGGCTTCCGTGAATTGTCAGTTTTTACAGCGCGACGGTGAAACTGAACTAATAATCCTCATGAAACAGAATTCCTCCCCCGATTATATAAAATAATAATTTACACAGTTGATCCGTGTATTATAAATATTTAAATCGCACAGCTGGAAAACTGCATAAGTGCTGATTAATAATATAATAAAATGTGAAAATGGTCGTTTCGTTTTTCCGAACGAGAATCCCGGTGCTCGGTAATTGAATTAATCCGAGCACAAAAATTTCTTCTCATTGGCAAATACACGGTTGAATTTATTTCGCCGAGCAGAATGGAAAGGCCTCCGGTCGCGCGCGTTATTTTAAGAGACGACCCCTTTAATTAAAAGGTCCCTTTACGCCAGTGAAGCACAAGGAATGTTTGCCTTGCCCCTACAAGAAAGTCTTCCAATTTCTGCGGAATCCTCAGACCGAACCCCGCGTCGGATAAGTTTCATTTCGACCGCGATAGCGTGAGATATAACCCTTTTAATTTATCCATCGTTAAAACGTAAAATCCGTACGCTCGCTCGAATCATTCGCGCCTCGCTCCTTCGGAGATAATCAAAAATTTCAACGATGCGCGTTACATCTCGCGTCGGACTTAATTGTTTCCATTGCGACTAGCAATTAATGGCGACACGGCGAGCTTAGCGTCAGAATTCTACCGGATCATTAGCTTCCACGTCCCCGTCGCTCTTGTTTGCATAAGTTTCCGGGAATTCTCGAGGAACCAGCGATACAATGCCTTCAGCTACTGTATTCGATTCACCGTTCCCAACCGCAGCACTCCAGGAATTCGTCATTTAGTTCATTCCACGTAACCCGATTCTCATGGATTTCCCACCGGCGCGTCCCTAAGAGTAGATTCGCCGCGTAGTCAGACGTCGGCCGTCTAACCCTTTTAATTGCTTCAGCCGTAGAAAAAAAAATTCTCCGGAAGAATTTCATCTTTTACATGGAATATTCAATTCCACCGAAAACCTTTAATTAATTCTTCTAAACATAAATTCTCTTGAGGTCGAGACGAAGTATACTCTGTACCTATAGGTTAGACTATAGTCTAACCCTTTTATTCATTTAAATGATAAAGAAAACCAGCGAGAAATAATATCATTGTTTACTTAAAATATTTAATTGTGTCCAGACGGTTTAATTAATTTTTGCCAAAAAAAAAATCTGGAACTGGCAGATCCTGTCGAGTCGCAGAAATGAAGCCGGGACGTAGTAATTAACGACAGGAATTCGATCAAAGTGAGAGAATCTTGTAAAACGAGCTCTTTGAAATCCACCCTCGTCGCGACAACGTCGGCCTTCCGGCAGAAATTCTGTTTGCCGGCGCATAATTGAAGAAGTCGTCGTGCCGGGAGGGGGGGAAATATTAAGTGTCGGTCGAAGGAAACGAGCAGCACGGGTCGCGGTGTACGTTTACCGGGTCTTCGCCCGCGCTTTCAACCCCTCCGGCTCGTTGCTTATTTTTCTTTTTATATTCACGCCTTTTTATCACCCCTCCTTGCTCATCGGCTCGGGCTCCATCGGTCCGTCCCTGTCAGCTAGGAATTCCACCAGCAACCCCTTCGGCGCGTTGTAAACCCTCGATGGAATGAGCTGGAACATTTCTGATGTTACGAGGGCAACCGCGCTCGGGGCCTGACGGGTGCCCGAGTTTATTTTGGTTATCAGGAATAGGTTGACGCCCAGATGACGTGCAGGAGTTCCTTTGGAATTCTCCGGCTAGCTGCCAGACGTGGACGATCCAGGATGGTCTACCCCTTTTGCCACAACAGGTATTAAGGTGCCAATTACGATAACCAGGATAAAGTTGTGAAGGATTTTGGGGTATTAGTTTGTCGGGTAGCGTGGTACCCTTCGTTGATACGTCTCGAGCGGCAAAGACGTATCAGTTCGTGAGATACTTCCGTTATTTAAGCTATTGAGAGAGATTAAGATCTTGAAATGAATTCTAAGTTAGCAAAAGCAATTGTTAGACAAGGCGATTTATTATTCAGCTAACTCGATTACACTGGTCAACTCTCCCCTTACGAAGAGTATTCCTGCTTCCTTTTACGCAGACAAGCCGCAGGGAGAAGTTAAAGTATTGAACTAATTAAACTCAATCTCTATTTTAAACACGGAGAGACAGGGCCTTCGGCGAGTCAGAGTTCCAAATTACTACTAATCCAAAGGGCTATGGTTGTGCGCCCTTTTATACCAAAAAATGAGTTCATTCCTCAAAGTGGGGAATGACCATATAAGGAAATTACTAGCACTCTTGACTCATCACCAGGTGCGGTACATCTCCGCACGGGATGTTTATGTCGCCGGATTCGAACGTTCCGAAATGCATAAGGGACGCGTATGTAACACTGGCGGCGTGGCTCGGCCGTCTACACGCGTGTCGTTTGCGGCCAGAAGCGCATCGCGACGTGAAATCGCTGCACCTTCAACGCTTTCTTCGCGTTCAACGTTCACTCGCCGCAAAAATTCATTCGGATTTTCTTTTAGTTTCGAGATGAGATTTGAAAAGTTCCAATTTAATCTCTTCCCTGATTCCCATCCTCGTTTAGATTTCGTTCCGAGTTTCCGCGTTGAACACGCTGTAAGTTACAGAACTTTATCGCCACGGAGATAGTTTTTAGGGTCGTTCGCCGAGCAAGGGTGCCGCGCGATGGGGTGAAAATGGAACTGACCGCGACTAATTCGATTCCCTTGCCCGCGGTAACTGCATTATTTCAACGCATTTCTAGTCATTTTCCTGTTCCAACATGAACGGTAATGGTTCATCTCCTACTCATTCACGGGGATCAACGACCTCCGTATTTCCCGGCGATTCAAACAAGAAATACACTGATAAAAAGCATGGTTCGTCAATTTATGGAATACAGGGGATTAAAAGTGGAAATTCAGGATTAAATGAAACGTAGTTGCATTGATAAAAAGCTTCTATTACGCGAAATTTGAAAATGAAAATGAAATGATGCGAAAAAATGATTACATTAATAGAAAGCGTTCGTCAATTTATAGAATACAACAAATTAAAAGTGGAAATGCAGAATCTAATGAAGTGCGAGCTGTTGTGTTAATAAAAACTTCATCGTTTTTACAAAAATACAGAAAATGGAGAAATGAAGTGCGATACGTGCTGAACGATTGAAAAAAAATAAATGCACTAATAAAAACTGCGGCCGGCCAATTTATGGAATACGGAAAAATTAAAAATAAAAGTCCGGAATTTAATAAAGCGCGAGCTGTTGCGTTAATAAAAATCTCATCAATCTACACAATAACACAGGGGAGTGGAAATTTAATGAACTGCGAGACGTCGCGTCGGGTGGAATGTTTCTGCGGCGAAATCGGAGACGATCGCGGTGTCGGTTGGATATAACTATCGCGAGCAGATGGCCTGATTTTCCGGCGTCCTGAACTCGGATACGAGCGGGACGGAAGAAAAGAAGAGGAGGAAACTGGAGTAACTGATGCGGCGAAACGGTTAGACTGCAGGGATTAGTTCCTGGAGGAAGACCTGGAAGAATTCCCAGAGACGAATGTCCTTTGACGTTTTCTTCTTGCCGCGAAATAACCGCTCCCTACGGTTCTTCACTCGGAACCAACAGTGTAACGAGCTGCCGTCACGAGTGACGAGATGTTACCCGTTTCTTCCAGGGAATTAAGAATACACGTGTCATCTCATAGATTCTATCCTCACAGCTTATTTACCCGATAACATTTTACCATCTGTTTTATAAAAATATTTTTGAAATATTTCAATGGAAACTCAATTTTCTTCTTCAATGACACATGCAATTTCCGTTAACACAGAAACATTGATAGTTCCATCATTCCTTTTCTTCTTTTTAAATTGAATTCCTCGATAGATCGAAACTAAACAATTTAATATTGAAATTCGCCGTATTTAATAATTTTCTAAAAGAAAAAATGATTTATGTTTTCAACGAAGATAATACGAACTCAAAAAGTATAGCGAGGAAACAAGAGAATAAGGGAGTCCACGTATTTTAATTTTTCAGAAAATAATCAGAACAAAGGCAGAGCTCGTAGGAATACTTGTACTAGAACATTATTCAGGATGTAAGGGGATTCGAGTTCTCGGAGTGAGTCCGCCGATAAGAAGCGGCGGACCGTTTCATTTGAAGCGCGATTTAAAAATCCATTTGTGCGTCATTCGCCGCGAAGATAGGGGCCGCGACGTGGTGTCAGGAAATGGAATTGGAAGGTTGCATGCGGAAGCAGACACTTCCCATCCGGCGGACCGACTTGCCGCGCCACGGATAACGAAGTTATTCTCCGGAGGATCGGATTACGGCTGCTGTATACACGCGTGTTTGCAGTTATACTTTCGACGGTCTCGGCCCTTCCCGTTCCTCCGTCCCTTTCGGAGAAGTCGTCAGCGTTAATAGAAATTATTAATTCCCTGCATAATCTCTCACGTGATGTTAGGCAACAAACAGTATTTTTGATGAATACCGTTTTGCGTTAAAATTTGTATTAAAAAATGGCGAAACACTGGAATTTTAACAATATTTTATCAATATTTTTTCCTATGAAACTGGGGTTTAGAAGTTACTGAAAATTTGACGTAAGGATCTTTTCTGATAAGAGTTGAGTACTTCTAAATATTGCCTATTTCTGACATACGACTTTCATGAAAATTGATATTTAATTTCTTCGATTCTAGCGAATAGGACTTAATAAAAAAATGCATATATGGAACTACTACACGGACAGATGAACGAGAAATTTTCCAAATCAATCCATCGATTGTTTACAGATTTCAGCCGATTTTTGCAAAATTCTTAATATTTATTTCCTATATTAAAATATTAAACTATACATATATGAGTTAAAAAAACATGTCAAATCATTTTATAAATATCATATCACTTATATACTATTTTTTTATCATGTATCAGACGTGTTACGGTTCATACAACTTTAACTCTATGTCGATGTCCCGACGAGTTTTCGCGACTGTTCGCAACTTTGATAATTAACTGGCCGATTAACGGATCCCCGGGGGGTATCGGTTAATTAACTTACGACGTAAAGTCCGCGGGAATTGAAGAAAATAATTTAACGAGTTTACACTCAATCGATGCACCGCTACGAAACATTTAAGCAGCGACCGGGGAATTTTCACTAATTATCAGTCGGATATAAAGTAAGTATTTGAGAAACGACGAAACGTTCTCAAATATCCTGGGTACCCCGGGTTTCTTGGCCGGTCGTTGGACCGCCGCCAAAGGCGACCGATCGGTGCCAAAGATACTCCCGGTTGAAAATTGGGAGCCTGAGACTTATCGTTTTATTTACATCGCCGCGCCCGGCTCCGTTTCAACGAGCATTATTCGAATTCTTTTGTTCCTGCCGCTGACGGCGAAGCGACGGAATGCAATTCACCGGCGACGCACGGGAGGCCAGAAAATTCACGGCGCGACATTTTACGCGAGTTTCCGCAGCGATTAATCGCGGGGAAAATTGTTACGTTGATAACAGTTCATAATCCATGCCGGGTGAAAATGATCACGGAATTTCCGAACGGGATTCTTCTTAATCCAATAAAAGCGCAACGCGGCTAATTGGATACGGACGCCTGGGAGCTTTAATTCCAGGCACAGAGTCACTGATAATAAGTTCGAATCGGGGGCGAGAAGATTTTGGCTCCGGCGCGACGTGAATTGAATCGTCGGTACACGTGTGCCCCGGCCAAGAAAGCATCCGGTGTGCACGGTAAGACGTGTCCCTTCGCGGACGGGGAGGGCTATAAATTCGAAGCTCCCGTGGGGTGGACGTCGCGGACGATTTTAACGCGGCCCGGTCTTTGTGAAGCCCGGATTTTCTTTTGTGCCTGTGACAGCATATATCAGTAAATAAGTGGCTGACGTGACCGGGCGTGCCTCCTACGTTACACGTGCACGGGATCAAACCGAAATACGAGGCACGTATGTTGAGGGACGTTGCTAAAGCGCGAGCTGGCGTGACTTTTTTCTCTGAGAAGCCTCACCTCTACTTCAAATGAGAATCGTGGCTTCCCTGCCAGTTCAATCATTATATTCCTGGGAACATTAGGATTTACTGAACAGTAAAACTTCCCATTCCCACGTAATCTTGGTATTGTACACGGTATTCCGGTATCGATGGTGTAAACCCTGGTAGTTACCTCGGAAAGGGGTGACAGGAGAGAGTAAGCAATATATGACTTCGAATTTTCTCTGATTATCTTCAGTTAGATCTTGCTGCAAGAATTCTAATTTATTCATGCATGCATGTGAATCATACCAATTCATGAAATTATTTTATAGCTATAAGAAATATACCAAGTATTTGAATAAAAATTTCTTGAATGCAGACGGTTAATATGAAGTCAATTTGAAAAATGTTTTATAATGGGGCATGCCGTTTGTATACTTACTATTATACTATTACTAGAGGAAGCTTTTGTTTGCACGATAGCAGAAATCTCAAACAATTAAAGTATTTAGAACGAATAGGTTGCATCCTTCTCACATATGTATTTGCTCTTATCACTAAAACACATTAATTATTGGAACGAAAAACGAATGAAGTACAAATACTTTTTACACTTTTACCTTCTAGCTGCAACAAAAGAGAACAACGAATGATACTAATAATAGCTTGATTAATTTTGATAATTAATTTACTCGGAAGCTTATCTTACATCCCTGACAGCCTCGGGCTAACACGTCTTGTTTGATTCCATGCCATATTCGATTGTCCCGTATTAATTAAACACAACGGTGGGCACCCGGTGAAAATATAAGCAAACATGAATCGTATTCAGTGTTACGCTCGTTAAAACGTTTCTTGAAATAACGAGACTTCGTTCGCAGGCTCGATTCACACGAACAAAAACCGATGCTCACAATGGCCGCGTAACGCGTTCCGCACGTTTGTTATTTGCTCGGCGTCGGGATGGTCACTGGCCACCGGAAGAAACTCGTTGCGTCCGCCCGAGCGAAACATTTCAACGTTTCTCGCCGGCCGAGGGGTCGATATTCCAACAACACGGAACGAAGAAGTACGTAGAAAAACCGAAGGAGGAGCTGATTGATCGACCAGCAATCCGTAGATAACCGATGCTCGTTGAATGATAGATCGTTCTAATGATCGTTCAAGGATTTTGTCGATCGAACGCTCGATCAATCTAACCGTAAGACGTAGTATTTAGGATCGACTATTCGTAGAAGACGAAGATGGGTAAGATCGTTTGCATAATCGTTGATGTTCTGGCCGAAACGACACAGTGAACGAAAACCGAGATGGAAACGAGATACGAGCAGCGAGCACGACGTAGCATCATTGTTTCTACCTCTCATTGTCAACCTTTTATCTTCCTCGACTGCTGCACCCACCCGGTTTCGTTAAAGGGTTGCGTGATAATCGAGCGGCAATCAATGAAATGTTTTTGATAGATCGAGTATCTCATACCTTTCGTTCCTTTGACAGCGCACGACGATTATTGCGTCGATTAATTTCTTGCAATTGTAGTTAATATTAACTCGATTTATTTATTATAAAATTAAAAGAAGGAAAAAATAATTTCTTGTATGAAATAAAATGAAGTCTACCTTTTATTTTTAGTTCTCTTCTATTTACTTGGTATTACGACATAGAATTAGTTGGAAGGACGAGGCTGAAGCCAGACTGAATCGATACACCTGTAACGAGGCAACCCCAGCGAACTTAAAATATCCGACACCCCAACCTGACCACAATTCGCTACCTTTCAACTAATTAAACTTTCCCTCTGACCAATAAACGAACGTTCTACACAACGAGCTCGATAATCATCCCTTTGACGATCGATGGCGCGGCCCGACAGCGACGACCGAGCCAGGGGTTAACACACCCCTTGTCGATGCACAAGTGCAAACTTGAGGGATTGTCGTTTAAGCTGGTTAAGTGTAACGAGGTTTCGAGCGGGAGCCCCTTCAAGAAATTTAATTATCAGCCAGAGGAAACAATAACGAGTCGCGAGGGACATCGGCCTTCGTTTCGCAGATAAAATTTTACACTTCCCTTACGCAAATAGTTACTCCTCACGAGACGTCTCAATAGTAATTCTACATTACACGATTCACGAATGAAGCGTTTCGATCCTTGCAAATTTAATTATCACAAAGGAATCACATATCTGTTTTTTTTTTTAAACGAATTTATGCTATTGAAGGTAAAATTGTTAATTTATTTTTATTAATTACGAATGCTAGTTAAGATTGGTCTGTGACGATTTATGGACGGAACTAGAAGTGCTTTTAAGGAGTCAGGCGTCAATCTCGAATTTTTGTTCAAAGGTAATAACACCTGTGGTCAGAATTGGGATGACAACGGAAAAGGGGCGATGCGAATGCGACGGCGGTTAAACACATCGCGGCGACGAAAGTAGTGTGTCCTGGTTGAGTTATGACGCCATTAGGAGCAGAATGATTGCGCGCAGCCACGAGTTTCCGGTCGAGGTGTAATTAAGAGCTGCCGATCGAGGTGTCGGGTTCGCGAGGACGGAGATTCGCTCGGGAGGCTGCGTGATTGATTATCGTGCACTTGCTACGCCAGACCCATCGGACCTTCTTGCTCTTTTTATTTCGTGTCGCTACCGTTGCTCCTCTATAATGCCACGAATTTACGTATCATCCCCTCTGATGGATTCGTGTCGAACGTAGCTACATAAGAAATTCCAAGTTACCTTCATCTATTTCAGCGAACTTTCAAGAATATATACTTTGTTTAGAGCGTCAATTTATGTTACAAAAATTCGATAAAAAATTTATCTCTTATATGGAAAAATAAAAGAGGTAATTTGTTTTGTAGAATTTTTAATTGCATCATATATACTTTTATATATAATTATATTATAATTATATTTTATATATAATTTTTAATTAATAAATGATAAAGAAATTCATTATCACGGATATAAAATTTTGCCATTTTTTTATTTCTCCATAAAAAGGTGGTAAAATTTTGTGTTCGTAATAATGCATTTTTTTTTATCAGTTTTTAAGTGTAGTATGCTTAAATGGAATTTCCGCGAGTTGTTTGTAGAATAGTAGTTCAATTTTTCCGGTTCCGCATTTGTTTGAAAAGCAGAAAAACAAAGTTGCCCCGAAAGAATTTACTCTCCGCGTCACTATAACTCTCGCTATCGACGTCCCCTTGCTTTTAGCGTGCTGGCTCTTAATCAAAACGTCAAACTTTTTTTCTCCATATGTTCCAAGTGGCCATCGAAACGCGGACAATCCCGCGAGGAAGTTCGCCTGTAGACAATCGGCCGCGATCGATCGATGACATTCTATTCCCTTCGGTCATAATTCAGAAGTTCTCCAACTTAGATTAGCGATTCAATTTCGCTCGCCGGTAAATCATCGTCGAAAATTGTTTTTTAATCGGGACACCGTGTAACTTGCGAGATCTCCATCGGGTTAAACATCTGCATATCACTGATAACAAATACTCGGTTGCCGATCAAACAAAAAAATTATTCCAACGTGAATGAAACCATGACTAAAAGCTTGTAACGTAGTTAGTTAAACTTCATGTACAAGTTTCCTCGGCGTTGACGCGTCGAACAAATAAGAGCCACCACTTGAAGCTCAAACTTAAGGCTTAAGCAATTCTACCGGAGTACACGCGCCAGAATGGAAGTTACAAGTCAAATATTTAAAGTCCCTGCGACCGTACAATGGATTTTCTGATCGATAAAGCAAATAGTTCTCCGCTCGTTCGTCAAGTAGTAGCCGAAGAATTTCGGGTGGCCGTCTTCTACTGACTCGTCGTAAGAAAGTAGCGAGCATAACGAATAAATATAATATTTATCAGCAGGTATCGATCGGCGACGGGTAAGGAACAACCCGCTGGTAATTACCGGTTCGCTTCTACTCGCGGGGCAAATCGCCACGATAATTCTCGGCTGTCGTTCGCGGCCATATCGCCTAAGTGGAGCATCAGCGGAGCGAGTTTTACGTCGCCATCGACCGCCGAGCTGGCCTGTAATCTGCGGAACAACTTCGGCCCCCCGAACGAAACTCCCGTTTTTGCGGAATCTGAAACGTGTTCCCAAGAAATATGGGTAAAACATTGCTGGATACCTTTGCGTTATTCACGTACCGTAAAAACGTTCGTATAATCTCGGCGCACGCGTTTCATTTATTCAAATCATTTTCATGCAGTTTATATGTACTCCTCGCTGCTACTATTAATAATTCTCCTCGTCGCTTTCAAGTATCAACCTCGGGTGGGAACAATTTTATTTCTCCGACCGTGACACGAAATTCTGTTTTTTAAAATATATTTAACCGGGAAACTTGCGCAACGGCAAACGAATATCATTCAATTTCGAATTTTCATCGCGACCTATGCGAAGAAGACAGTAATTCGGGGAATTTGTATTTTACCGTGAAGATAAGGACGCGTTTCCCGGTTATAAAATTCGACGTGGAATAATACGTGCCTACGCAACGAGACAAGCGTCTCGTCTCCATTTCTTCGGGGCAGGCAGGAAAATAGCAGAGGGACGACAACGTTCCTTTGTGAGACATAATTCGTATTCTGAGTACGAGGTAACCGTTTACCTGCCGCCAGCTGGAGGTCTTTGATGTCTCCCTTTCTACTCCACCTCTTTTTTCTCCCGTTAAGCCTCGGTATGTGTCGCGGAATGATGCTTCCTTCCCTGCATGATTAATTAAAGCGACGCCTTGGCCTTAATGATCTCCCGACGTTTCATCGTTCACGTCTCACATCGACTCACGAGAATCTCATCATCGGTTCAAACCCAGTTTCACTTTTTCTTTTTATAGACAAATTATTGATGTCAGATAAAAGTGTTTGATAAGAATTTCTAAAATTTTTTTTAAAGCATACCAACTTCTTTGAAATCCATTTCGTATAATAGTTGTAATAGTGTTTTTTTTTCATCGAAACAAAGAGTAAACTTTAGGCAAGAGTTGCAATCCAGTTTAAACTCTGTGCATTTCAAGTCCCGATGAATAAACGAATGGAAATTAATGTTGACATTTTTATTATATAGAAACGAATGCTATTGAAAATCTGGCTTTATTGAAAACAGCCTGTTCACACACTGTATTTTAACCGATTGGATAGTTCCATCGAATACAGCTGAAAGCAACGTTTACGCGTTTTCATATTTTAGACAGTGCATTTTATTATTCGTTCACCGCGACGAACAACTAATTTCGCAACTCACCGTTTCCCTTTTGTGCTCGCGGGATCGATTATTAGCCGTCCGGGGAGTTGCGCTCCCCGGCGAGATCAGACCAGCGGGGCCGTGCGATTACAAGTTTCTTTCTCGATCGGTTTACCGCGGCGTCCTTTTCCCTGCTTAGGCGGGAAGTTCAGGAACGAGGAGAGACGTGCATTAACCGTGCCAGAACTTTCTACCGGTCTTCCATTAAGTTGAAGCCTCGAATACGATACTGGGGACACAATGAAAGCTCCGAGCGTCTTTCAGTGTCGTCGATGCTTGACGCGGCTGTCGGAGGGCCCTCGTTCGATACAGTTTCAAAGAGGGCTAATGAAATGTTGATCACAAGAAAGAGAAAGAGAGGCTTGGCTCCGAATCCTGAATTACAAATATGGTGGGAGTTTGCCTGGTTTCGAATTCCCTGAGGTGCGCAAGTTTAGTGGCCTTGGAGGTGGCTCCAGCCTTCGGTGAAGCCCCCGGTATCATTCTACATAAATAAACGCGTTCAGCTCGAAATTATGGCAACAGCTGAGCCACATATCAAATTTCAACGTTTACAGACAGAAATTTATGGTCAAGCGCTGATCGCGGTGGAAATGAAAAAAGTTCGCAGGCGACGATCGGAGACATTACTAATGACCCGATTCACTTCCCCGCTAATTAACGTTCACGCCGATTTATTAATCACCCGAGGAAACGTGAAGGTCAGGCTTCTCGCGGGCGTTAAATTATTCTCGGGGCGAGCTGTCCTGATTGGAAGACGAATCGATGTTATTAGAGCTCTGAGCCAGCCACTCAACTTATTGGTTAGTTTTCTAACGAGGGGTGAAAGCTTTCGGGATCGAATTAAGCTCTCAAATTATTAAAACCTCAATGGACCGTGACAGTAGTAGAAATCTTAATCGCGTTACGATCGAGCGATTTGAAAATCGTCTTCGCTACCCTTCGACGAGCACAATAAACGAGCTTCGACGTTCGTACGTGTCCCGTTGTCGCGAAGAACGTAGTCACGTGAATGCGGTGTGTCACGCCCTTCGGAAGCGTCGATGTCCTCGGCATACTGTTACCAGTCACGTCATCCGCCGTTGTTTCAGAACGTCTCGCTTAGTACTTTCCATGCTGCTGACAGCCGAGCAGAACTGAATACAAATCTAACTTGACGCAAGAACCCGCGTGAACTGCTGGTGCAAATAATTTATCGGCGATCGAACTGAATGGCGGTCACTCAATTAGATGACAAGATGTTGGACATCTTCAACGTCGAACGATCATCGGATCTGAGACACGCAACAGGCTACTAAGCACGTGTAATGCTTGAACACGTCGTCTTCCTGACCCTCTGACAGTGTCAATTCGCCCTTACGGTAATCCCGGCCGACGGCAAGAGACCTGGCCGATATTAATATCATCAATGAGTTACAAGACGGTATTCTTATTCAACCTCCGGGTATTTACAATTCACGAGGTACGTACAGAGTATATTCACGTAGCACGGCCGCATACCCTGTTCACTGACTGCATGAATCCATTATTTATCTATATCGCCCTGCGTCTTTATTATGGATTGCGGCGTACGGCGCAACCAAAGCGGTATGTTAAAAGCTTGGAACGACGTCGCTGAATTTCCCGGCGATCTGTATGCACGGCCCTGTTTGTAAACACCCTGTGTATCGCTGCTGCATTATTAAACGGTGCCAGGATCGGAAATTGTTTCGGTATGCCACGCCTCGTTGCGCTGCCCACCGTCTACTGGTTATTCACTTTTCCGGTTCGCCGAATTATTTCCATAAAAATCAATTTCGATTTTACCACGAAAATTGCTTCATTTATGTCAAGTAATTATTATAATCATTTTATGAAACAAACGTGAAAAAGCGTTGCAGATTTACCTCTTGTAAATAATTTTCAAATCAACTCAACGATACCACTTTATAAACAATACATATAATAAATAATATAAAACGAAATTTCATTGCATAATAAAATTGTTCCCTGAAAATCCTTACAACACGTACTTTTCCCCTATTAAATATTCAGCGTGCCCGAGAAGCGTCGAACGGGAACTATATTCTGTAGGTGCCAGAATCGTTGATATCCGCGAGAGTCTCGCAATTCTGGACAACCGGCCCAGCCAGAGCCCGGAGTGGCGTGTTCTGGTTTCCTATTCCGGCTTACATTTGCGTCTACACGATGTTTCATTGTGAGCCCCGGCGTAGTCCGCGCGGCACACGAAAGCGAGATGAAAAACGGTTTGACCCGGAAAAGAGGACTGTGAAAATGGCCGATGTATGCGCGCCTATGCTCGGGTCCACAACCCTTTCTTCCGGCTGCGCTGCCGTTAACCTTTTGCATCTTGCGCGGCCGTGTGTTGACTCGGTGAATGAGCACGGCTCGTCGAAGCGACGTCGTGCGGGTTCTTTCATACAAATGCCTCGAGTCCACATTGTGTCCCGCTCGACCATTTCCATGCGTTCGATGTTCCGGCTCGATTACCGAGCACGGAGTGGCAGTTTGTCGGCCGGCTACTAACAGGACGTATCCCTGTTGACCGACCGATTCAGCGGGACTCGGTTTACCTCGGATTCAATAAAATTTACACAGTCGAGTCTCGCGCGGAATTTTTTATTTATAATTTCGACCTGCCAGAAACCCGTTGACACCCGCGCTTCCATTCCGCGCGGTACGTGTGTATCTCGCAAGAAAATGTCGCGTGATGTTGCCGTCGCCTTTGCCGCTTCAATTTCCGGCACGGGAAAGGGTGCAAGAAAATCGAGGGGGTGGAAAAAGTAAAATTTCCTATTTCGTAGCCAGTCGCGGCGTGATGTACTATTATTGAAACCTTCGCTGTGAGCGACGAGAATAAAACCGCGTGAATGTTTCGAAAACGGCGGCAACTTTCGGTACAGCCTTCTTCTTCTTCTTTTTCTACACCATCTACTCCCCCTACCGATTTTCTTTGATATTATGGAAGCTGCCGGAATCAGTGGAAAGCCGTATGATAATGAGAGCCCGTGTACTCGCGTTCGGAACCTACGTTTATCTGCTCTCATTACGTCCGCCGGATGCTTTGCAGGATTAAACTTAACTAGGAAAGTTGCATCGAGCTGCTTACGTATTCAACATCAACAAGCGTGCTTAATATCTTCGTGATTGTACCCGGTATAAAAGGGATTTGCAAGGTCCCTGCTTATTTTTATGGATTAAAACGTGCGCGTATATCTCCGTTCAAACCGATGAAAACGATTTTTCCCTCTATATTTTTTTCTTTTTCTTTTGGAGATCTCGACCTTTTATTATGGATCTCATTACAGATGCTGCTAATTATTGCGTCGGTATTATAAATGCCTGTTTCATTGTTCGTAATGCCGGTTTTAACAAAGGACCGAGCCTCCTATTTTCACGAAATGATTTATAACCATTTTCACCAATATTTCCGCGGTAACTCGGTTACTATTGTAAGACATTCGCTGAAAGCACTCCAGTTATTTATACCGCGTCTAACACGTCACCCTCGAGCCTCAAAACGAATTCCAACGCGGCTACGTACGTACGTACGTACTCCATGCGTCGAGGGTTCCGTCTCGCGACCTCGTTAACTCCAGATCCCCCGGATCGGAACTGTTAATTTCTATCGCGTTAGGAAAACATGTCACTCACCCATTGCCGGCGCGTAAATGTTCAAGTAGAGACAATCTTCGCTTTGATTCCGCAGGTGTGGCAGCAATCGCT
The DNA here is from genome assembly GCA_004307685.1 of Ceratina australensis. NCBI lineage: Eukaryota > Metazoa > Arthropoda > Insecta > Hymenoptera > Apidae > Ceratina > Ceratina australensis. Next base: position 10,817 of record SHCU01000513.1, on the reverse strand, counting down.
TCAAGTATTCTAATCGGCCTCTCGGCATCCGCTCCAATGCTTCTTGTTCATTGGAAATGTCGGGCAGCTTTTGGGGACACACGGGACTCACCGAGTCCGATACCCTGAAAAGCACAGTTTCGACTTTAGTATCGGACTAAATTAATCGGATTTTAATATATATATATAAAAGCGTTATATCTGATAAGAGTTTTCATTTATGATATGAATTACAGCGTAGAATATGTTTCGCATTTTATGTGGTCGGATTCTTATTCATTTTCACGTAATAAACTGCGAGTACTTCATTAAATAAATGAAGCTTAACGGGACCGATGCCGAACTCTTGATAACAAGAATTTGGAAAAATGTTATTAGAGAGTTATTCCACTCTAGCCGTGTACTCGGCTTTTAGCTAATTAAGTGTTCCGAGTGTATTGCGTTACGAGCACCTTTGTCCCTCCGCTTCCTCGTAATGTATGGAGATTAAGGTCGTATATAATTGTGTTTCCGTTTTTGCTACCCCCAGCGCAGAGCATTCCCGGAAGTGGAGGGATCGCAAGTACCGCCGGAATATTCTCAGAACCCATTTCGTTCAAATTCTAATCATAGTAAAATTCCATAGACTCATTTAAATCGAATTTACTTTTTTCTCCATAATACTATTTCATTTATTGAATATAATGACGCATAGATAAGAGTGTAAGAGACCACGGATTAAAGTTGCACGAGGCGTAAGAGCTCTGCTAAAAGTTTAAGATGTTTGAAGTAACAAAATTTTAGCGATAAAATTATTTCTTAATGGAATTGTACCTGAACGTTTTAATCTGATCTTTCTTAACACTTTGACGGCCGATGTCACGTGTACGTGAGTTCACGAACCAAATTCAAATCAAAAGAAAGTAAAGATAGGAAATGGACGGATACAGACATTGATGAGATGAAAAAGTTTCTCGCTTTAATAACTTCGTTGGGATTAGTACAAATGTCAGAAAGAAGATGGACACTGGTCAACAGGTCCATTAATCTGCACACCAATTTTGGAATAGACATGCCGAGAAATAGATTTCGTCAAATTTGGGGATACTGGCATTTCGACGATAACGAAAAATGTCAAGACCGATTGGACATGATTAAACCCATCACAGACCATTTCCAACGTAAATTTCGTGTCATCAATGAACCAAAAAAAGAATTATCATTAGACGAACCCTGCCAATTTGTCACAAAGCTGTCAAAATGAGCCGGGGGCAAGATCAACTCTTCTTCCGAAACGTGTGCCCGTCAAAGTGTTAATAATGATTTGTCGTCGATTTTGTGTAAAGGCTCGTACAATCTTGAAACCGTAATTTATTTCTATAAATGATATTAATGTTCATAGTTTCATTTTGAGTTATTCGCAACAATCGACGCAGTAAATGTCCTCACCTGACTCCATCCCACGGGCTGGGCGTCTTGGTCGGGGAGAATCTGTTGCCACCGACCGGAGGGGTGGCATAGGGTACCCCGAGGTAGACGTCGATCGGCTTGAGGAACTTGGCGTTCTCGTAGGACCGTATTACCCCTTGCAACTCGCCGTACCGCGTTTTAACGATACGCGGATTGAGCTTCGTCTTGACCGAGAGCGAGAGAGTGGCCGGCGCGATCAGTAAGACGAGAATCGGGAAGAGTTTCATCTTGCTCCTCTCTGTCCCTGGCCCCCGCGTGTCACCGCCGCCACGATTACCCCAGCCCCCGTGTGCCCGACGAACGCACACACCACGCACGCGCGCGCGCGGCTCCTCGCAATCGCTATCGATCACCTGTCTTCGCGTCGATCGCTCTTCATTTAGGCCTGTTCGAGCGCTAACTGCGCGACACCCCTGCTGCGACGCGAGCCTGCGGCTTTCCCTGAAATTTCAGTGGTAACCGGGTCAGACGCCGAGCCGACTTCGATTCTACGTTTCGACTTTCAATAAACGAAAACTAATGTTTTCTCGTTACTTTTTTTCAAGATGAAAATTCATGATCGTGGCTATTTATAATGCATCGTTATTTCTCCTGTAGATTTCATTCGCTGCGGGTTTAATAAAGGAAACCGACGAATGCAGCTCGCAAAAATATTGCAAATTCACTTGAAATTGTCTGAACGTATAAAAGTGTAATGCAATTTTCTAAGATAGGAAAAAGAATTGCGAGCTATCATTTCCTTTCCTCATTTTTCAAATCCAAACTCCAGCTACCAGACGGTATACATATATTCCAATTTTTATACTTTACTTTCGGAGAGTGGTGAAAAATATGATCGTCGTTCGATTTTTAAAACGAAGCTCCGAGGGAATTTCTCGATGATTATTTCGGTTTTCCTTACGAGACGGCCTAATTAAGCGATCTTAATCCCTATTGATCGCGATGAATATGTAACGGGGCCGTAAATCAGGTGGAAATCAATCCGATATCGATCGCGAGCGCGAGTCTAAGCCGCACGATAAGACGGCGGGAAGTGGCCCGGGGCAAGAATAGACCGAGCGTACTCGTACATGGAACCATTATGGAAATCAGTACTTATCAGTCTCGGGGAGCAATGGGCGGGCCGCAGAGTTCACTGTCGTCTAACTAGATCACGTGCTCTCCGTCATCCGCGCTCCTCGTATCGAGGGGAAGATAAGCTTTTTCAAGCGCACGGTGTGCTGCTGCTGCTTATCAGCGATCTATGAATTTTTCTTCGCGAATCTATCTCCGGAGATATCTCTAAGAAATGGGATCAAGGATTTAGGAAACAGCGTTATGAAATTCGATCAGAGATATCGTGGTACTCGCGGTTAAGTAGTACAGGTCAATGATCATCCGAATCAGACATGAGCTGTGCGATCAGATACTTGGCTCGATTCTTATTAAGGGAATCATAATCTTGACACGAATTTAAACCGCGTTAGAAAAATCGAACATCGGTCACATGAAACTTGAAATTCAGTAGTATAGGTCAATAGTCAACCGAATCAGACATAGTCTCTTTAATTAAACACTGAGATCGATTCTTAATTCTTGACAAAATTTTAAGAAGTGACATTAGAAAAGTCTCCTTTACATGACACTCGCAATTGAGTAGTATAGATCAATGGTTAAGCAAATCAGACATAGGCTATTTAATCGAACATTTGGAATTCAGTAGTATAGGTCAATGATCAACCGAGTCAGATATAATCTTCTTAATTAAACATTAAGATCGATTCTTAATTCTTGACAAAATTTGAAGAAGGAACATTAGAAAAGTCTCCTTTATATGACACTCGCAATTCAGTAGTATACGTGAACGGTTAGACAAATCAGACATAGGCCATTTAATCGAACATTTGGAATTCAGTAGTATAGGTCAACGTTCAACCGAATCAGTCTAGCTTCTTTAATCAAATTTCTCTCTTCGATTCTTAAAACTGATAGCATTAAAAATCTTGATATGAGGAATGAAATAACAAAAAAAAATTGTAGCAGTACAGATTATGAACTAATACAAAATTCATCGAATTTTTCCAATACAATGCGTAGTCGGCTCGGTTTTTCGCTTACCATTAGACCCGATCATCGACTTTAATTAACTTGCACGTCGAATTAGCAGGAGCAGCAAGCCAAGCGATGCCTACGAATCCACCTGAGGCATCTTAACGATCGATCACCTAATTCCTCGATCCTAGCCCCATTATCGTATTCTACACGCGCGATTCCGTTCGGGGCGGGTGAGGGTCGCGGTAACAACGATACGTGCTTCGTGATTTCATTTATACGACTTTACAACGTTCAGTGAAACGCCGTTTGAAAATTGTTTAATCCCATCCGGATCTAATTTCTCGTTAACAATCTTGAAACTGACAGCCGGTGAACTCGGTCCTGTAACAAAAACAATGAAACATTATTAGTAATATGATTTTCTTGCTATCAACACTATTTCTACCGCGATTTTGTGTATACCTATTTCGACCAAAAAGTGTCTTTTTAAATCCAGGATGAGCTGGAGGAAAATGATATCGCTGAATTAATTTAACAACTATTATAAGAGAAGACAAAAAATTAATTGTGGAGAAATAATTAAATTTCGTGAATAATGTTCAGTTAAAATTTGAAAGGTATCTTCCGACACCTCATGGTAGAAATAGTGTTAAAATCTATAACAATTTCAATAGAATTTTTAGAACAATTCTTGTATGTATCGCGTTTTCGAATAAAATCACGCGCAACTTAATAGTTTTGAAGTTCCCGTGTAGCAAAGATCTCCCGATGCACTAAACGTAAAACATTTTGCTGATATGCATACAGAGGGAAACTTTTCATCGAGTTAAAAGTAAGAAAATGAAAGAATGGTTGAAAAGAGCCTGGTCGGCCTCGAACGCATTACTTTCCCCTGGTCAAAGCGGAGGAAAAGCGGGAACGCGACTACGTCAGATGAAAAACACCATAAAAGCAGCCCGTGTCTTTCACGATATCGCGAAAGGATCAAGCCAATGCGATACGTTTCCTCGTTTCAGGATCGTAAGGCTCCACGTCGATGGGTCAGCATGAAACGCGGTGACCGCGTTTCCGAATCTAACGCTCAGCAATGCCCGATTGTATCTCTTCCTATAGGTGATTCGAGAAAATCTTGAGAATGAAACGGTCATCCTCCGTACGGTGTGCAAGATTTAAGACGTATAACGCGAAGCCACCGACCGGCAGAGATTGCAATGTAATTTCATCGAATTACGTGATGCTGAAATTAATTGGGCAAGCGAGTACATCGCGTCGAGCACTGATTGCGTTAATGCATATTATAACGTTAACTAATTACGCCGGTAAATAATTATTATCACTTTCGTACGTTAATGTTATCGCCCGGCTAACATTAATGGTAATTAGAGAATGGGCAATGACATTTAAATAGCCGCGTAGGTAACAATAAATAACGATCCGCGTTCGCCAAAAACGTTTGGTAAATAGAACGGCCTCTAATTACCTACCCACCGTTCCATCGCGAAGAATTTAACGAGCGGTAGAAGCAATTTTTTTGTTACTTCCCTCGCAAACTCGGCGAATTTATTCTTTTCTCGTATCAAAGAACCAGCCCCCACCGAATTAGGTCACTCGATCGTTCCAATTTAACTAGCTTAATATTCCCCGGAATTGCCGTTTGAATCGAGATAACCTTCACCCTTAGCCAGACCGAAGTAAGACTCTAAAGAAAACTTCTTTCAATGGTCACGTTCTTTCCATTGTTTCCCCTCTGATACGAGGGTCTCTGCTGGGAAATGCACGGATGCAGAAATAGAAACGTTGTTAGTTCAACGTTCATCGTAAAAAGTGAAATAATCTATATTTGCGTGACAAATGCGGAATAATTGAATAGTTCTCAGAATTTTATGCTAGTATCATAAATCTTAGTGTCACAAAATTTCAATTTTTGCCAAATTTTGAAAAGTTCTGAAAGGTTACATTTTTAGAATTTTTGAAAACACTTTTTTTTCTCGGGATCCAACGTATAGAAAATTCTGAAATCTTGGGTAAGTGTACTACTACAAGAGTAGAACATATGAATAATATTTCAACCCGAACCGGCAAACTTTCAACTTTGGCCAAATTTTGAAGGGAAGAAAGATCCCTTCAGATTTTCAGGATTTTTGAAAGTCGCTGTATCTCGGGATCTGATGTATAGAAAAATCTGAAAATCTGGATAAATGTATTACTATATGAGGATCTGAGCATATTCTCAACCTGATCTGCACACTTTTAATTTTTGCCCAATTTTTCAAATTATTCTCTCTCGGGATCTAATCTATAGAAAATCTAAAAACTTGGATAAATGCATGACTCTATGAGTAAAACATATGAGCATATTTTAAACCCGTCCAACCCGAACGCAGTTTTGTCACTCTCCATTTGCATTTTATTTTGTGCCATATAATATGATCGTAAAATATCACCCTCCTGTAGGTTTACACCCCGTATTTTAATTCTTCTATGATATGTTAAATCTGATATAGTTTTAAGAAAGGCCCATGCAGGAAAATGTAAGCTGGAGCAACGTTAATCGTAAGGAATCGAGTAATATATATATATTCCGAAGGTGTCTGATAATTCTTCTATGGTGCTGTGAGAGTTTCTTAAATAGATATGGATATGGGAGAGCAGGAAGAGCCCGCGGACGAGTTCTCGTGTACCGTAGAAATGACCAGCGGAGCAGGTAGCTCATTAACCACGCCGCACTCCATTACGCCGTTGATTATTCCAAGCGCGGACAACCCAACCGTGTAGTCCACTCGTTCGCATACCAAGCGGCCAGCCGTGTCACACGCTCCAGGTACGTGCTCGCACGTTGACACGCGAGTTGCGTGCACGGGGCTCCTCTTTACTTCCCACGTATACACAGACAGGAAGAGGGAGAGAGGGGCCACACGTACGTAGATACGACCGGTTAACAGAACTTTCCGACTTGCAGCACACAGACTATTTGAGTTTGTCAAGTAGTAATAATTGTTTTCACCGCCCAACATTGCGCAGACGATAGTCGGATATGTAGTCTAAAACTCACGGTACATATCGCTAACGCAGCTGGCGTACCTCCCTATGCAAGCTAACTACTTCACACGAGGTTTTAGGGACCGTTTTGGCTTTAACATTCCTTCGTTGTAATCGAATTCCTGAACGCTCCGGCCGGAGGGTGGAATAATTTCCCATTCAGCTACTTAAGCTGGCTTTGAATTTGTAACGTGGGATTTTTGTAATAATACCAATGCTCGCGATGCACTTTCAAGAATCGCTATCCGCGCGTTCGTCTCGAATTTACCACCGGGTGCTTTTAACTGCACGTTTACGTAAAATCTAGTACATATTTAGAACTGATGAAATTACTTGAAGTTGTACGAGCCGTAAGATCTCTAAAAAAAATGTCAAAAATAATTCTTTTTTTATGTAAATAAAGCTTCTCTGAAAACTTTTCGTTCATAACTCATATAGAAGTGTCCTACAATTTCTTTCATTAAATTCCATTCATTAAAATAGAAGAAATAAAATACCAAAAATCGATTGTCAAGGTGTGCTTCTTTACATTCTATAAAAATCTAAAAATCTGCAGATCAGATTGAAAATCTCCTCACATATTGAGATTGTTAACTAAATATTCGCAAAACACATTACTAAATTTTCTAAAATTTTGCACGGTATCCTATCAATATAATGAATTGTATAAGGGCTCATGCGATCTTGTTGCTAGTGAATAGCGAACAAGTTCGCAGCGGATGCAAACGGCTCAATTATTCGTTCCTTTTTTCGATACTCGATCACGGGATAAACATTTTTTTCCGGTCACCGAACGACATCTGACCGTAGCTCGGATGCTTTCACCGGAGGCCATCGATCATCGTCTGACCACGTACATGTTTATTCTACTGTGACATCGGCATTAACCTCGCGTCCCGGCTGAGCCGGGCTCCGAGTCAATTGATCGAGTTTCGAGAAATTAACATGTGAAACACGTTCGACGCAGTTATCAATTCTTCCCTTTTCCCACCGCTAATAACGGCTCAGACGTGTCGTCGAATTTTCAAAACTACCGAACAGGTGTATCGACGATCGACTCGGCGTCAGGTAAGCCTCCGTTTTACACCGCTTCGAGATAGTCAATTTCGTTCCATTGTGCCGGGGAATATGCCGGGAAGTCGCGCGCCCACTATCGGGGAAACCGCCGCCGCCGCGCACCTATTTTCGACTGCGCGAAGAGACCGATTTAGCAAAAAATCTACTTCCGCTACGAAAGCTTCTCAGCCGCTTGTCACGCTGTCAATTCCGCGCCACGATTTTCCTCGCACCGACTGCTCCCGTCGACACCTGTCGTCTGGAAATTTTAAGGACGTCGACGTAGCGACCCAACAGATTTTATATTTAAATCAAAACAAAACGGACGCGAAACGAACCGTCGACACATTTCGTTCTCCTTATCATTCTCTCAATGTACCCGGAAATGATTTAACGGCCAGATGAAACTAGCACGATTTGATGGTAAATCAGTACGTAGCGTCCTTAAAAGTTAAAGACGCGGGCCTTAGAAAAACAGTTCCGGTTCGAGGGAGTCGCATTCTCTCGTAGTTTTCTGAACGTGAAAAACGTTCGCTGCACGCAGCGAAAAGCTAGCCGGATGCACTGAGCGCGAGAGCTCCCTGCTGCTGCTGCTGCTGCTTCCCCGAAAGAGGTTGCAGTTCGAAAACTGTACCGCGTAACGACGAACACCGAACAATAGCGTTCGACCGGCTATGTCGATCACGACGGCCCCATGAAGCAGACTTTTCTGCTTCTCTCTTTTGTCGTCCAAGAGGTCTCGGCCCGGCCGTCAAGGAATCGATATTCGTTGCATCGCGCAACAATCGAATTCTGAGGGGAATCCGTACCTACGTATACTTCGTTGTTGTCCGACCTACCTTCGTCACTTCTTCCATCCCATTGATCGGATTCACCGACATGCCCCGTTCTTACAACTGTTTTGCAATACGATTGAAATTCGAGTCCCAGATAGCCCATTAAAATTCTCTAATAGTTTTCATATCATAGAAAAAATGAACACAGAACTGCAGCATTTATTATACGAAAAAATATATTAAATTAAACAATAAATTAAAAATTTGTATCTTGAGTAATAATTTCTGCATTTTAAACTCGTAGGTAGAATCCGTGCTAAAAATTGTTAAAACCTTGTAACCATGTTTGTAAATTATTTTTTTAGATGAACGAAATGCATTTCGTACGCAAGTAGTACGAACCAATAAACAGCGGTGCGCGAGTTCGGTTGCCGCGCGACCGTCGCTGCCGTAAATTAACCTTTAAACGTTGAATCGATTTCAATTTTAGCTGCGAATCAATCAAAATCAAGCGAGCCCAGACAACCAATATTCACATTGAACTAGTGAATGGCACGCATTAAAATTCGATTTGAAATTAATGAAGAGCCAAGAGAAATAGGAGTCCGAGGAGGATAGAGGAGGTAGCCGGGAAAAATGTTCGAAATAAACGGCTGGTTATCGATCATTCGTGACACAAGTTTCCTGCGAGCTGGAATGAATCAGGATTATCCCTCTTTTCTTTCGATTCTCAGCCGGCTGATGCGACGGTGAAAATTTAATTGGGAAAGTTTCACGGAAACCTATCGAACTTGTCATTTCGATCGTGAAACAAGATTCCACCGGCTGATATCTTTAAGGATTCAGTGAATAGC